>CAIGQZ010032649.1:9372757-9387379 GCA_903798205.1 Danio tinwini | reverse complement strand
GTAGTAGTAGTAGTAGTAGTAGTAGTAGTAGTAGTAGTAGTAGTAGTTGGATTAGCTGTGTTTGATTAAGGTTGGAGCAAAACTGTGCAGAGCTGCGGCCCTCCAGAAATTGAGTTTGAGACCTACAGCCTATAAGGAGGAGATAAAGCATTTAGCCACTTTGTGCACAGACAATAATCTGCTCCTTAACACCACTAAGATCGAGGAGCTCATTGTGGACTTCAGGAAGGGAAGAAGAGGCTCTCATGATCCCATACACATCTATAGGATGACTGCATCTCAAAGGACCTGTTCTAGCACATCAACTCCTCCAGTCATGATGGATAACCAGCGCCTCTTCTTCCTAAGACGTCTGCAGTAAAGAAGAACCAGTTGTCCTCAGCCATCCTGGTGAACTTCTATCACTGCACAATAGAGATCATCCTAAGCAACTGTGTAACCGTATGGAACTGCTGTTACTGAAAGTAAGGTACGGATGAAAACTGCCCAGCACATCACAGGGACTCAACTTCCGGCCATTGAGAAAGTTCAGAAGAAACACTGTCTGCACCGAGCATGCAGTATTCTTAAGGACTCCTCTAACCTGGCGCTTCAGGTTCCCCTGGACAAGAACCAGCAGACTGAGCGAACAGCTTTTTTTTCCAGAGCTGTCTCCCTATTGAACACTGACTCTTTTGCCCACCTCATACACCCCCATACTTTCCTCATAACCATTTCACTATTTAATATTGTTCACCTAATAAAGCACATAATCATTGCACCACACTGCACATACCCATTTGTAAATGTACATATCCAATGCACAATCATTCATTAATTTTCCTTCAATTAGTCACTTATTTATCAGGGGTCACTATAGTGGAATGAACCACCAACAATTTTTTTTTCACCAACATATGTTTTCACAGTGGGTTACCTTCCAGCTGCAACCTAGCACTGGAAAACACCCAGTATACACTCTCCTATTCACACATGCACTCATACACTAAGGTCAATTTTGTTTACCCAATTCACTTATACCGCTTATCTTTGGACTGTGAGGAAACCTGAAGACCCAGAGGAAACCCATGGAAACACGAGGAGAACATGCAAACTCCACACAGAAATGCCAATTGGCCCAGCCGGGACTCGAACCAGCAACCTTCTTGCTGTGAGGCGACAGCGCTAACCATTGAGCCACCGTGCCGCCCTACACTGCACATATATTTGTAAATGTATGATATCGACATATCTAGCAAATAACAGCCTGTATAATATGTTCATATCTATTTGCATAGTATTAATTATTAATAGCAACCTGTGCATGTTCATCTACCGCATTTGTAAATCTGTGTTTATAGTTATTTCAACTTGTATATTGTTCATCCATCTGTAAATATTACCAATAGTTTTCTATAATTGCACTTACAGTATAACTTGTATCTATATCTTGCACTTGTTTCTGCACTCCTGGTTAGCTCTAAACTGCATTTTGTTGACCTGTACTTATGCATAATGACAATAATGTTAAATCAATATCAATAACCATTGGATCGTTCTCTGGAGGTTCTTTTGATTCGTGATCGTCAATTTGTTCTTTAATTTTTTTATTTCTACTGTTATTATTTTACTTACAGTCTACTATTTTTGCTGCACTATACATGTATATGTGGGATTTTTTTTATTAGTAATACTTAAAAAAAAAACTTTATCAAAAACCCCAACTGCTTTTATTTTCATTTTATTGTTATTGCTGTTGTTATTCACAATTTACATAATATACAACAAATAATAAGATCATCAAATGTAGCATATATAACATTACATTTTACATCTTAAGTAAAATAAAATGAAACAGTACATCCAAGTACATACATTTTATCCAAATAGTGCCTTTGTTGTCAATACCATAAATACAGTTACATTCTAGTTACACTGAGGGGTAAATTCTGTGAAGATTTCAAAGTGAATGTCTTAAATTTAGTTTGAGATAAATTAGGGCTGTGACAGCCTTAATGTGTTTAAGTCATGCAATTGTTCAAATGCTTAAGATATTTTTTTTTCTGACTGAAGCATAAAAAGTTACATCATTAGATGATCTTAATGATTAAATGTTATCACACTGCACATTTAATCATGCATCATGCTGTGTGAAATACATTGAGCACAAAGTAAAAACATGGCCACATCTAATGTACAGGCAAATGTTATATCTCAAAAGAATATAGCATCATACTCATCTCCTTAGACATGTTCTAATAATGTTAGTAATATGATTAGTCTTGTTAAATGTCAAGACTGAGAATAGACTAAAAAAAGCACCAAATTTGATTATGAATATTTTTTGATCAGGCATTCAACGCAGACGATCCATTGGGGTCACCTTCAGTATGGGGAGTGCAAAAGATCAGCAGAGTGGATGGCAACATCAACAGCCTGAGGTATCAAGACATTTGTGCTGCCCATTACATTACAAACCACAGGAGAGGGCAAATTCTTCAGCAGGATAGTGCTCCTTCTCATACTTAAGCCTCCACATCAAAGTTTCTGAAAGCAAAGAAGGTCAAGGTCCTCCAGGTTTGGATAGCCCAGTCACCAGACATGAACATTATTGAGCATGTCTGAGATAAGATGAAGGAGGATGCACTGAAAATGAATCCAAAGAATTTTGATGAACTCTGGGAGTCCTGCAAGAATGCTTGCTTTGCCATTCCAGATGACTTTATTGTTAAGTTATATGAGTCATTGCAGATATGTATGGATGCAGTCCTCCAAGCTCATGTGAGTCATGCACAATATTCATTCTTTTTCCACTCCACCATGATTTTATAGTCTATACTGTACATTATTTATGTTTAGTGCCAAGACTTTTGTCTAAGCAAAGTCAGACCTTACTGTCCTCATTAAAACATTTAAAATCAAGGCATGATTATATTTTATTTTGGTAAAATAAGTGTAATCTAGAGGCCTTTGCCTTTCATATAAGCGACTTCTGATACCAAATGATCAACTAGAAGTCAAGATAATATTTGTTGTTCCCAAACCTGGGAAAGGTGACAAGACTGTCAGGTAGTGTAAAAATTGAAATGACTCATAAGGTTAATTTGATTCAACTTAAAATTTAAGCCAACTATTTCATCATTATTATTATGATTATTTTACAAAACATTTGGATGAAGCGAAATGATTTCATACTGAACAAATATTAAAATAATACCTGAATTGCACTGGACAGTGGAAGGGTGACAGGAAGAGAGGATACTATAACCACACTCATACAGTCTCATCCTCTTTTGTGACTGTAACCTAAACACTTAAAACATCTCATGGATAGCTGGCTGTCTCCTCATCTTTAGTTCAAAAACTTCAGCTGAAGATGTCCCATCAGCACTGAACCCCCAGCAGAACTCAGATGTATCCAATGTTCAAGCAGCCTGTCTGCCTCCAGCCATTACGATGCCATTTTAATGTAGTTCTGTGTGGCTAATGGCTCCGGTTGTGAAAGCAGTTAATTACTAACGGTGTCTCGCTCTCGCTCTGTCTCTCTCCCAACTGTCAGGTGGTCTGAAGGGAGATTTAACTGTGAAAGATTTTTAACTGAATAGACTATTCATTCAGTTTCAAAAATACATGTTTTAGATTTGCTGAGCATGATAAGTTTCCGAGGAGGGAACGTGAAAGTGAGGGTGAAAGAGAGGTGAAATGGCAGGGCAATGTCAGTGTATTAAGATTTAACCTTCTGATGCATCTTGCTGCAAAAACTATGAATTCTTTTTTTAACGCTTCATAACTACTTCTGATTGTAATACTTTACAATTTATTTTCCAAAATTATGTATTTTGAGACTGTTATGCTGCATTCACATCAGATGCAAATGAAGCGTCAAATAATAATAATAATTCTTTACATTTATATAGCGCTTTTTTAACACTCAAAGCATTTTACACATTGGGGGGAATCTCCTCATCCACCACCAGGGTGCAGCATCCACCTGGATGACGCGAAGGCAGTAATATTGCGCCAGACCACACACCGCTCACTAGCTGATTGGTGGAGAGGAGACAGAGTCATGAAGCCAATTATGATAAGGGGATGGTTAGAAGGCCATGATGGACAGAGGACAGTGGGCAAATTTGGCCAGAATGCAGGGGTTAAACCCCTACTGTTTTTTGAAGGACATCCTGGGAGACCCCATCAATATACTAGGCATTAGGACCCACACAGACCGCAGGTTGAGCGCCCCCTGCTGGCCTCACTAACACCACTTCCGGAAGCAACCTAGCTTTCCCATGTGGTCCCCCATCTAGGTACTGACTGAGTGCTGCTTAACTTCAGTGGATGACCACATGAGAATTGAAAAGAGCTAGCTGCCTGCATCTAGTGTGAACACAGCATTACATTTGTGTTTTTGTGGTTGTAACATTTATGTGCCTTATTTAAACAAAACTTATCAAACTAGCAAAACAAATTGGGGAAACAATTATTATTATTATTATTATTAGATTTTATCATCAGCTTTTTTTGGTTGCTTTTTCTTTTCTTTAAAGTTGCAGTATGTAAGTTTGCCACCCAGTGGATAAACTAGGTATTGCATTCCTGGATCAAAACTCACAGATTGAGGACCAAAAGGAGTGAGCCTGACTATTTAGCCTAAAGGCTGATTTAAATTGTTCTAAATAAAGGTAATGGCACACAGATATTTTCATATGAAATATTTTCATACCAATATTCTAAGCAATACTTGGAATTTATATTTTAGAAACGGCTTTTATATGTTGCAGCTTAACAGCAGAAAACTGACAATGATCCCCTCAGGTAAACCTCATGTGCTTTATTCAGTGTTAAATGTTAACAATGTGAGTTTGAATGCCATTTTACATGACATTTATTGCCAAACTACTGAAAGCAGCAGCAGATAGTTCACCTCAGATCTTGAAAATAAAATGTATATGTGGAGAGGTAAGCATGATCGAACACCCAATGAGAGGGGAGAGCATGCTCAGAGCCCGGCGGCTAATCAGCAGGCCAATCAGAAATAATAAATAACACCTGTTTATTCTAGTGATTGGGCCGGAGAGACACCCTTCTTAAAGGAGAGGAGAAGGAGCAGCCGGTAGAGGAGAGAGCACTCACACAAACACCAGAGCTTGTGTGTGTGTACATTTAAAAATAAAAAAAGACCAATTACTTACCTTATATCGCCGACCCTGTCTTCTTCTTCCACACAACAACGAACTATATTACAGTGGTGCCGAAACCCGGGAAGGAGAAGAGCCTCACTGCCAGAATGACCACTCCGTCAAGGCTGCCATTTGCGAAAGCCATCCAGGCCCTTGCGGTCCTCCACCAACAACAACAACATGATGCGCTGGTGGAATTGAAGAACGTCCAGGACCAACATTTCCAAGTCCTCGTGGAGGCCCAGCGGGAGGACCGCGAGCAAATCCAGAGTCTGCTGTCCCAGGAGATCCGGCCCGCTCCGACATCTGCCGCCCACCCTCCCATTACGTTCCAGAAAATGGCGTCGGGAGATGATCCGGAAGTGTTCCTTGACCTCTTTGAAAAGTTGGCGGAGGTGTGTGGCTGGCCGCGGGCCGAGTGGCCGGTACAAGTCATCCCGCTGCTCTCGGGCGAAGCCCAGATCGCTGCACAGCAGCTACCGGCCCAGAATCTCCTGGAGTATGCTCATCTGAAGCGAGCCATTCTCCAGCGGCCCTTCGCGTTCGCCCAGCAGCTCCGTGATGCCTGCCGCAGATGGCTGATAAAGGATGGCCGGACCACTGCCCAGCTGGTGGATGCCGTGGTACTGGAACAGTTCATCACCCGCCTCCCCTCCCGAACATCGGAGTGGGTCCAGTGCCACCGGCCAGACGATCTGGAGACGGCCATCCGGCTGGCGGAGGATCACCTGGTGGCGAGGTCCAGGGTCGGCAAAATAACCTCTTTCTCTTCTCCCCCTCTTTCTCCTTCTCCTCTTCCTGTTCTCAGGCCCAGACTGCGGGGACCGCCCACACCAGCACCCAGACGGCGGTGCACAAAGGCGGATCCGCCGAGCGTCCCAACAGGGGCGGGCGCCTATTCAGAAAGAGGGGTGGAGCCACAACCCCTGGCGGTTCCCCAGACAGCACCAGGTCTCTCTCCGGTTCAATCGGTTGGTCTTGCTGGCCCCGGGGGTATAGCGAGAAGGTCTGGGCCGATGCATTGGCGTTGCGGGGACGAGAATAGCACACCAAAAATTTACTCCGCGAAGGAGGTGAGTGCGTTGATTCGCGTCCCAGCCAGGCCAATCGTCGTCCCCGGTCGCGACGGGCTATACTTTTATTTAGAACAATTTAAATCAGCTTTTAGGCTAAATAGTCAGGCTTGCTCCTTTTGGTCCTCAATCTGTGAGTTTTGATCCAGGAATGCAATACCTAGTTTATCCACTGGGTGGCAAACTTACATACTGCAACTTTAAAGAAAAGAAAAAGCAACCAAAAAAAGCTGATGATAAAATCTAAAAATAATAATAATAATAATTGTTTCCCCAATTTGTTTTGCTAGTTTGATAAGTTTTGTACCTGTGAGTATAAAAGGGGGTACATATCAAGCTTTGGTGGATTCGGGGTGTAACCAGACCTCCATCCACCAAAGCCTGCTTCAAGACCCGGCATTGGATACAAGCCGCACGGTAAGGGTAAGGTGTGTGCACGGGGATGTAATTCACTACCCGCTAACGGCTATAGATATTCAATTCAGGGGTAAAAAGCATAACGTAGAGGTGGCGGTTAACCCACACCTCAAACACCCGCTAATTCTGGGAACCAATTGACCTGGATTTAATAGATTATTAGGGGTCTTATGTGCGGGTGTTTCTTGGGAAAAGAAATCGCCGGAGAGGGGGCGGGTCGCTCAGCTGGGGGAATCCCAAGCCGTGACGTCACGCGCTGACTCAGGGGAAGGGCTGGGAATTTCCCGGTGTAAAGACTTTCCCCTGGAGCGGTCGCGTGATGACACGCTGAGACATGCACTCGAAAGAGTACAGCTCATAGATGGGCAAACCCTCCAGCCTGATCGGCCCCTCTCCTATCCGTATTTTGCGATTATTAATGATAGGGTGTATCCAGTGACCCAAGACGCTCAGACAAAGGAAGATACAACCCAATTATTAAAAATGCTTTTCCAGGTGGCTCATTCTAATCCTATGGCCGGACATTTAGGTCAGGCGGCCACACTAAATCGTCTCATGGCCCGATTCTTTTGGCCGGGCATTCACGGTGACGTCAGCAGATGGTGCGCGGCGTGTCGTGAATGTCAGCTGGTAAATCCACCGGCCACCCCAAAAGCGCCATTGCGCCCGTTGCCAGTTATGGAGATCCCCTTCGAGAGAATTGGGATGGATCTCATCGGGCCATTAGATCGATCCGCACGCGGGCACCGGTTTGCATTAGTCCTGGTGGATTATGCAACCCGATACCCGGAAGCAGTAGCGCTATGTAACATCTCAGCAAAGAGCATTGCGGAGGCTCTGTTTCATATAATTTTCTGAGTGGGAATCCCCAAGGAGATTCTCAATGATCAAGGCACCGCGTTCATGTCACGCACCATGCGCGAGCTTTACGGATTATTGGGCGTTAAATCAATTCGCACCAGCGTCTATCACCCACAAACAGAAGGACTGGTGGAAAGGTTTAATCGCACGCTTAAATCCATGATAAATTCGTTCACGAGGACGCGAAAAATTGGGATAAGTGGTTAGAGCCCTTGTTATTCGCTGTGCGGGAGGTTCCCCAAGCCTCCACGGGGTTTTCCCCCTTCGAGCTTCTCTATGGCAGACAGCCCCGTGGGGTTTTGGATGTTGTTAGAGAGGCTTGGGAGGACGAGCCTTCAAACAGCAAAAATGAAATTCAGTATATTCTGGACCTTAGAGCAAAACTCCACACACTGGGGCGGCTCTCTACGGAGCATTTGCTTAAGGCCCAGGATGACCAACGCCGGCGTTATGACAAGGGTACTAAATTACGCAAATTTTCACGGGGAGATAAAGTCCTTGTACTGCTACCCACTTCCAGCTCTAAATTACTCGCCAAGTGGCAAGGGCCGTTTGTGGTCACACGACGAGTCAGCGATCTCGATTATGAGGTGGTACGTTCGGACAGGGCTGATTCACGTCAGATTTACCACATTAATCTGCTGAAGCAGTGGAGGGAGCCAGAGGAGGACCAACGAGGATGACCTGGGCCCAGAGAGCACTGGCCGACAACGGCCGGGCACTCTGGTCACCGGGGGTGACCATCTCTCAGCGAGCCATCTCATCGATGTCCGACACCTTCAACGTAAATTTTCTGACGTGTTTTCACCCCTGCCCGGTCGTACTAACTTGATCCAGCACCATATCGAGACCAAACCGGGCGTGGTCGTTAGGACCCGGCTGTATCGCCTACCTGAACACAAGAAAAAAGTGATTCAGGAAGAATTGGGTAATATGTTGAAATTGGGAGTAGTAGAAGAGTCACACAGTGACTGGGCCAGCCCGATAGTCTTAGTTCCGAAGACAGACGGCTCGGTCCGGTTCTGTGTGGACTATCGCATAGTCAATGCTGTGTCGAAATTCGACGCATATCCAATGCCGCGTATTGACGAGTTGCTAGACCGGTTAGGTGCTGCTCGATATTATTCGACGTTGGATTTGACAAAGGGTTATTGGCAGATCCCCTTAACTCCAATATCCCGCAAAAAAACAGCCTTCACAACGCTGTTTGGATTACACCAATTTGTGACACTTCCGTTCGGGCTGTTCAGGGCACCGGCTACGTTTCAGCGTCTGATGGACAAAATACTTGGCCCTCACTCCGCATATATCATTTTCAGTAATGATTGGCAGCTGCATATGCAACATCTGAGGGCGGTATTATCAGCGCTGAGACGTGCTGGGCTTACGGCCAACCCGAAAAAGTGCGCAGTTGGGCGAGTGGAGGTAAGGTATCTGGGCTTCCACTTAGGTCACGAGCAGGTGCAGCCCCAAATTGATAAGACTGCAGCTATTGCAACCTGTCCGAGACCTAAGACCAAAAAGTAGGTGAGACAGTTTTTGGGACTGGCAGGATATTATAGACGTTTTGTTCCTAATTATTCGGCCCTCGTCAGCTCATTGACTGATCTCACTAAAAAGGAGGGACCAGATACCATCCAATGGTCAGAGCAGTGCCAACAGGCCTTCTCAAAGGTAAAATCTATACTTTGCGGGGGGCCGCTATTGCACGCTCCTGATTTTTCTCTCCCCTTTCTGTTACAGACGGATGCGTCCGATCGGGGTCTGGGGGCGGTTCTCTCCCAGGAGGTGGCAGGAGTGGAACGGCCGGTGCTGTACATTAGTTATACATGTACATGTTATATTTATGTGTAAAATGTACATTTAATAATGTTAAAGAGGGTTAATATGTATTAATTAGATAGTCGTGTTTCGTCCAATAGTATCTGGATGCTGCCTTTATGATGCAAGCTGAGATTACATGGCCCAGAGATGCAGTGTCAGACACAATGCACTCAGTGGAGCTATTCATGTCACTGTAAGGGGTAGGGTTAGGGGTGGGGTTAGATGAGTGCATTAAAAAGCATTGGATGCAGCTTAGCTTGCATCTGCACCGAGTCTGCAGCCAGACCACTCTCGTTTCGTCTGGCCAAATTGCTTATCACTGCAAATCTCATCACACAGTGTGTTGTTAGGACACAGGGTTACAATGAAACCTGCTCACCTAATGCTTACATTTGTAATACTTATATTATTTGCTAATTAATAACCTCCTCATGTGGAATTCTGAATCTGCGTCTCATTTTCGGATTCTGCTACTTTCCACCGAAGGTTGCATTTCGGTCAACGACGCATGCTTTGAAAGTCTTTCTGACTGAATGAACGCCAACAAGATAACCCTGGGTGCTGAAATATAATTGGCTAAAGTGGCAGTGGGCGGGTTAAAAGAACCAAAACAACACGTATTAAACATTTTCAAAGCAGAATATCTGACTTCAGCATTGTTTTTCATATAAATAGGAATATTCACTTAGCATGTTTCTTAAATACTGTATCTGCAAACAAATTATTGTATTTGCATGCTTTAGATGAGACAAAAACGTACATACAGCACCTTTAATATTAAAATACAGAGCTTATATTTAGGAATAATCCCACATGGAAACTTCTCTTTTAAAATCTTTTGTTGACATCAACAAATTTATAAGGCTTATAAATTAAGCTTAATTTATAGAATTCAGATTTTTACTCAAATTCGAAAAAAAAATATTTTAAGCCCTGGATGTAATGTAAGTTAAATTCATTTAGCAGGTAACTTAAAAGTCCACCCCTCAAAAATGAAAATTTCTAATAAAAAATAATCATAAAAATTAAAACAAACATAACTAACAAATTTGGATTCACATTTCTTTGTCCAGGAAAAGTTAGTCTGAAGAAAAACTGAAGAAAGACTTCTATAAAAATTCTATTAACAAAAAAAAACTTATTAACTCTTTCAATATCTGATGTGTTTTACGTCAACATGAAATAAGATCTGAGAAATACGCTTTTTTATGGAAAAAATTGAAGTGTGAAAGGCTTATTGGTACTCCATTTGTTTAGATATAACATCATCCTGACATGGGCACCATGCTTCAAACGCCCTGATAATAAGATCCGTTTTGGTTTATCAGATTTCAAACAGACAAGAAACACATTCCTGTCTACACCTGGTGTTTTAATCCATCTCATCTGTCAACTTTTGACTACTTTCTTTGAGGGGAGACTTGCATGCAAATGGTTGCATGTAAGGGCTTTTATCGAACCTAACAATTTGATGCAATTTAAGCAGGAAAGTAGCATTTTTGCTACTGTTCTGCCACAAAACACTGCAAACTTTGAATGTTCGTGTTACAAATAGGAATGCTGAAAGAACTTTGTGCTTTTAAATTTTTTGCATTCAAATCAAATTTATGATTTCAGACAGCAAAGTTCAAATCCAGTGCACTTCAACAACATGTCCTGTAATGTTTAAGAATTAGGTCAGCAGGCAGAGAGTGGGTGGCTTTTTGCTGTTGTCCAAATGCATTCATTCACATGAGAAGTCAAGTGTTGTCTTAAGCAGACTTGCTCAAAATGTTTAAAAACTTTGGGGAAACTATAAATCTGGGGAAACTCTAATAAAGTTTTGTGGAAAAATATCTGTTGTTTATGGTACAGTTGTAGCAGACAACAGGCATCACTAATGCTAATGTTGCTAATGTTTCACTTTGCATTTTACCTCCTGTTATTATTTTACAGTAATTATGTAAAAGTGTTTAATGCTATTTATGCTAAGAGCAATAATTTGATAAGCCTATGTTGTCTCTAAGCATATCTAGTTTATTTTAATCTCAAAATCACACCATGTGTGAGACAAAGACAGCACTGTGAACTCTTAAGCCTTTACCCACCTGTCACAGCCACAGGACGCCATCACCCATTTGTGACTCTATTTGTTTGTGTGTGTGTCTGTGTGTGTGTCTGTGTGGCTCCAGGAGGAACACATGAGGGTCATAAACCGTCAGCCACATTAATAAATAATAACCTACCTTATGCTCAAAACCACGAGACAATAAAATAATCTGATCGTGTCCTCACGCCAAACTGAATTTGATATTCACATTCACATGTACAAACATGCGACCCAATGCCCTTATCGATGATCAAATGATGTTATTGTGTTTGACCCATCTTTGACCTCTAGTTTCATTTTGATTCATTATTGAAACTAGTGAACTTGGTCATCTGAATGACTGCCATAAGAATGCTAATAAGAAAGCAAGACTAAAAGGACAAAATAGTGAATTTATGTCGTATACAATGTAACAACCAATGATGAAGTTATAGATTGATACTGATGACTGAGGATTCATCTGTCTACAACTGTTTTCCACTGCACTTCCCCTTTTGATAATCTGTTCTCTGCAATAATGATGCAGGAGCGCCCTCTGCTGTATGTCCTCTATGACGGCTCGTATCCTTCATTTTCAGTGCACATATCTAAATCAAGAGGCTGGGAAATTTTTTAAGCTTTTGAAGAAAACTTTGAAAAGAAAAATAGTTAGAAGATTAGTTACGCTTAAAAGGTTAGTTACGCAAAAATGAAAAATAACCAATGATATAGACCTAATCACCCTCTTTGTATCATATGTGTTCTTCTTTCAGTTAAAGCTATTCAGAGTAAAAAAATAATAACTGTGCTGAAAAAAAGAGCCATGTAAGTCACTTTGTCACTTTATTCCCTGCTGAAAATTCCAGCTTAAACCAGCCTAAGCTGGTTGGCTGGTTGTAGCTGGTTGACCAGCCTGGTTTTAGAGGGGTTTTGGCTATTTTTAGGCTGGTTTCCAGACATTTCCAGCCTGGTCTTAGCTGGTCAGACTGGAAAATGACCAGCTTAATCCAGTTAAAACTAGCTTGACCAGCCTGGTTTAAGCTGGACATAGCTGGTTTTGGCTGGTCAAGCTGGTTTTAGCTGGTCAACTCCCAGCCTTACCAGCTAAGACCAGGCTGGAAATGGCTGGAAATCAGCCTGGAAATAATCAAAACCCCTCTAAACCCGGGCTGGTCGACCAGCTAAAACCAGCCAACCAGTTTATGCTGGTTTAAGCTGGAATTTTCAGCAGGGAATAAAGTGACAAAGTGACTTACATGGCTCCGGTGGGTGATTAAAGGTCTTCTGTAGACATTCAGCGCATTTGTAAGTAAAATGTCTATATTTAATACAGTTTTGTATAACTTCTGCCAATTGTCTAATAGAATGTTTCAACTGTCAGTGAACACGCAGGGTTCAATGCTAATTAGATATTTGCAACAATTGTTTAACAACAATTTGCTCTCGTAAATTACACAACAGTTAGCGGAAGTTACACAAAACTGTTTTAAATGGATATTTTTTTCTTACAAAAACACATCGCTACAGGAGACAATTCACTATCCCCTCCTCACCACCGCAGAAGAAATACTGTAAAGTCACAGAAATAGAAACCGTTTCTAAAATATACATTTTGTGACTTGCTGTCATGGATGGTTAGGACAATAATTCCTTTTAACATGAAAAAGATACCTTTCTTTATCGCATGTTGCAGCATCATGTCACATGGACACTGTTAGATGTAATCACCATTGATAGTGAGTTTTTTTCTTCTAATTCTCAGTTAGTCAGAACAAAAGTGGACAGCCTGACATTTTCTACTGAAAATTCTTGGGAATAGAACAGTTCCATAGAATCTGTCAATCAAAACCACAACCCAAGGTGATCATTCAACAAATAACTGCAATTGCAAGTTTCATACTGACAAAGAACAAAAATTGGAGCTTTATTTTTCTTATTTTTCTTATTTTTTATTTTATGTCAGTCTATATACATGTTTTGCAAAAATATTAAAATATAATGATTCCAGAGATACAATACAACCAAAAAGTGTTTATGGGTATTTTTAGAATTCTTGTCATTATGACATTGTCATTAAAATTAGTTTTTTGCGTGCAGATTATCTTTGACATTTTTTTTTATTGTTTGACTACCTAAAACAGTAAAATACAATATAAATATAAATATTCTCTTTATGCATGTTGTCTTACTCCAAACTGTATAGGCTCGAAAGCCTACTACCAATTAAGCATATTAGGTGATGTGCATCTCTGTAATGAGAAGGGGTGTGGTCTAATGACATCAACACCCTAAATCAGGTGTGCATAATTATTAGGTAACTTCCTTTTCTTTGGCAAAATGGGTCAAAAGAAGGATTTGACAGGCTCCGAAATGTCAAAAATAGTGAGATATCTTGCAGAGGGATGCAGCACTCTTAAAATTGCCAAGCTTCTGAAGCGTGATCATCGAACAATCAAGTGTTTCATTTAAAATAGTCAACAGGGTCACAAAAAGCGTGTGGAAAAACCAAGGCGCAAAATAACTGCCCATGAACTGAGAAAAGTCAAGCGTGCAGCTGCCAAGATGCCACTTGCCACCAGTTTTGCCATATTTCAGAGCTGCAACATCACTGGAGTGCCCAAAAGCACAAGGTGTGCAATACTCAGAGACATGGCCAAGGTAAGAAAGGCTGAAAAACGACCACCACTGAACAAGACACACAAGCTGAAACGTCAAGACTGGGCCAAGAAATATCTCAAGACAATGAAATGAGAGTGAGTCTTGATGGGCCAGATGGATGAGCCCGAGGCTGGATCGGTAAAGGGCAGAGAGCTCCAGTCCGACTCAGACGCCAGCAAGGTGGAGGTGGAGTACTGGTTTGGGCTGGTATCATCAAAGATGAGCTTGTGGGGTCTTTTTGGGTTGAGGATGGAGTCAAACTACTCCCAGTCCTACTGCCAGTTTCTGGAAGACACCTTCTTCAAGCAGTGGTACAGGAAGAAGTCTGCATCCTTCAAGAAAAACATGATTTTCATGCAGGACAATGCTCCATCACACGCAACCAAGTACTCCACAGCGTGGCTGGCAAGAAAGGGTCTAAAAGAAGAAAAACTAATGACATGGCCTCCTTGGTCACCTGATCTGAACCTCATAGAGAACCTGTGGTCCATCATCAAATGTGAGATTTACAAGGAGGGAAAACAGTACACCTCTCTGAACAGTGTCTGGGAGGCTGTGGTTG
>CAIGQZ010032649.1:9347267-9361893 GCA_903798205.1 Danio tinwini | reverse complement strand
TGTGTGTGTGTGTGTGTGTGTGTGTGTGTGTGTGTGTGTGTGTGTGTATGTGTGTAGAACATATTTCTAAAGGTGCTGTTGACTTGAATTTTTTTACCAGATGTTGGTAACAACCAAAGAAATCCATATATGCAAAGAAAACAAATCTAATTAGTTTACAAATGAAAATATGTGTAATAAAATGAAATGAGACAGGGAAAAAGTATTGAACACATGAAGAAAGGAGAATGTAGAAAGGCAGTGAAAGCCCAGACAGCAGCTGAAATCTCTCAGTAGTTCTTCAGCAACCCTCTGCCCTTTGTCATTGTAAATTAATATTCGCTGCTTCAGTCCAACATCTACATTATCAGGATGATAAAGATGAAACCAGGGTGGACATTTCAGTAAGACAATAGCCAGTTTCACACAGTGATACGGGTAAATATCCAGAAAATTACCGGAACGACTTTACCGGTAAATTAAAAAAGCTCTGTTCACACAGCCAAGGATGTTCTGGAATTTTTCCAGAAAAGACCATTCACACATCCATTCCAAAATACCGGTAAATTCTGACCTCATTAACCAGAAATGAACTCTATACGCCTGCGCTTGTATTTGTACCGATTTGTACACATAGAAGGGGTCAGGATTTTGTTGATGGTTGATAGTACATAATATGTGTATGTTGGCGCTCACCGGCTGCTTCTTGTGCACACGCTTCAAGCAACTGAAGCAGAGCTTGAAGGTAAACAAACATCAGTTTATCATAGGCATTTATCGATCCTTTTTTACACATTTGGCATTAAGAAGGATCATAGAAACGATATCTGACTAACATCTGGCAGCTAAATGTGTCTGGAAAAGTATTCAAAGACTTTATTTTCATAAACAGAGCGAATGTGAACGTGTCTGAATGTTCTGATTGGCTAGAGTATGTCTCACATCAGCGTGTTCTAATCGTGAACGGCAATTTTCCTTCTGCGTTCACACAGAGCAGCATTCCAGCAAGTTACCGGGAATGTTACAACTTACAACTTAAATACTGCCGGAGCAGTATTTTTTAAAAAGGGCCTGTTCACATATGATCCCTTTCCTGAAAATTGCCGGTAATTTTCCGGAAAGGTCTGTATGTATAAAAGGGGCTAATGATCCAAAACACAGCGAAGGAAATCTCAAATGCTTTCAGAGAAAGAAAATCAAGCTATAGAAGCTATATATTACCTGACTTGAATTCAATAGAAGATACAAAATAAAGATCAGATTTGATAGATGAGACCCACAGAACCATCAAGAGTTTTACGCTCTGATGAAGTAAAAAAAAAATAAAAAAATCACACCTGAGCAATTCATGTAACTTCATTCTCCATATGAGAGGTGTCTTTAAGCTGGCATCATTAAAAAGTATTTTAAATAAAGTATTAAATACATTTCAGCCGTTCAGTATGTTCTTCTTGTGTCATGGCTTTGTTATTACACATAACTCATTTTTCAAATTTTTTTATTTTGTTTTATTTTTATGTTTTTATTGTTTGGGTTTTTACCAAATTCTGGTTCAATTTCATGTCAACAGCTCCTTTAGAAATATTATCCCCAGGAGAAAAAAAACATGACATGTTCGATGCTTATTTTCCCTGCTGTACACCATGTAAAATATGGTTTGTGTTTGCTGTTCAGTGACAGTATATCTAAAGACTGTTAATGTGGTCTTGCTTTGTTCCCCAGCAGAATTTTCTTCCAATAAACGGACAGTGACCCAGAATCCAGCTGTTACAGTGGAGATGAATCACTGTGCAAAAATAGAAATACTATAAATAAAACATTAAAGGACAGAAAAAAACACAATAACTAACCACTGTATACAACAGTCCTTTTTAAATCTTTTGCTTTACTCAGCAGGGGAACAGCTACAGAAACAGCTTCTCAGTTTGCGTGGTTAACGTCCTCCACTGAGCGTTTCTAAATTCACAGAATAGAAAGAATAATTCAAATTTGTGAATATGCATTAGACCTTGTTACGATCCTCTTTTCTCTGAGCTGGAAGCGAGTTGGGGAATAAGGGCACGGTATAATGAAGGATTGTGTTTCTCCCTTGTAGGTATAATTACCATATTCACATGAAATATTGCTGATGTGCTCTGAATGCGTTTGGGCAGGTAAATGAAACATAAATTGAAGCTGTGCGTGCTTACAATGGGCTGAAAATGTCAAAGTGAATTCCGCCCTGTTTCTGTTTCTCTTCCTTCACAATTTGGCTCTTTATCCACAGATTCTGCCCACGTTTTCTCTCTCTTATGCTCACTCCCTCATTTGTATTTGCCTGTCTATGATAAGCACATTTGCAAGATGTAATTTGATTTCGGTGGCAGAAGCTGCTCACTGATCAGTACCGTTTGATCAGATCTCAAAAATCTGTTCTGACCTTGCTGTTCTGTAATAAATAAATAAATATATATAAAAAAACATGCCACAAAGATGAAAATCTCATCAAGAGCTGCTGCCAACCTTCATTTCTCAGCTAAAGCATTAATAATAAAGCTTGATTCTAAAATAGATTAAACACACACATGTGAGCGCGCACACACACACACACACACACAGGTCTTTTCTGGTTCTCTCTCCAGCACTCTTTTCCCCTAGAGACACTTTACTGCACTCCAGCTATTCTTAGATGACAGACCCTTTCTATGAGGAAATTTGGCTGTGCAGATTAGAGTTATGCTTTTAATTGACTCTGAATATATATTCCTCTCTTCATATTCTGTGATATATGACATATTTTAGTTGTAGATTTCTTGCTGATGTATAAAAAAGCTAACAAAATGGCAAAGCTATCCACTGTAGGTTATTAGCTATTAGCTATCAACCATTTAAAATGCAGACAGGTCTATATATATATATATATATATATATATATATATATATATATATATATATATATATATATATATATATATATATATATATATATATAACACCATTCAAACATTTGGGGTCAGTAATATTAATGTTTTGTTATAACGTTTAAATATTTTACTCCAAAAAATGACCGAACTGTTTCTGAAAGTTATTTTGCACTGATCATAAATGTCAAAAATGATCATACCTGTCAACCATCCCATTTTTCCCAGGATCCCACTATCATCCCATAAAGGTAGTTCTCCCATATTTGTAATCTTTCTATGAAGGGTGGCAATAAACATTAAAGAGCCGATCCTCCCTATACACAACCCATATCCTTGAACTACCAGGGGATAGCCCTTGCTCTTAAATGTGAATATGTTCTGTGTTTTTTTTTTTTATTCAGGCATAAAAACACTTTGAAACCAATATAAAAATGGCAGGATTCTCTTCCTTTCCATTATAGGTGTCGTTGCATCTCCTATGCAATCCTCAAAACAGTCAAGCCGCCTTTCCACTGCACACGACATTCGGACACGGCTGTCGGAATACGCCCCCTTGTGGCAGTCTGATATATTTTTCAGTTTTGTTGTGCACCATGGAAAAGAAGCTGGGTACTCGCGGTGTCCGAAATAAAAGAGTGCAAAAGCAGGTGCCATTCACCATTGAATGAATGAACAAATGAATGATTACTAGAAACTCATAGACCGCAAAAAATTCAGGAGGGAATGTCGCAACAACATTAAAAGTATTATAAAATATTTTTTATTACTCATTTATAAATAGAGATGTTTTTTTTTATATAGACTGTTTTCTGATTCAAAAAATATTGAAAAAATTACTTTCTCATCTCGCACACGGATCTGCTTGGACAACACTGGAATATATCATATCTGGTAGACCGGTCGCATACGGTCTATGATTTTTTTTTATTATATTAATATTTTAACGGATCCGCAGCTCAAAACGGATCTGAATTTTCCGCATACGGAGATGATTGGAACTCAGAGATGACCCGGACTACTCTCCATTGGAAATGAATGATTTCCGGTATGTCGCTTGTCACGTGAAGTGGAAATGCAGCTTCAGTTTATGTAGTGGTGCGTGACTGTCAGACGCGCTCCATAATGATAAATAGATGCTGTTTTCCAAACGAATTCTGTACACGCAGTTTGAAGCGGGATGAATGTGGACACACTGGGTTTTGGGTGCGTGTACAGATATATACACATCATAATAATAATATTTAAACGTTGCGATCTTGGTGGGTTTTCTTTTAAACACAACAATTTTTTTTTTTAATTGAGCATAAAAAGTTAGGAAAGCAATCGAACGCTTTCATTATAGATCTGTGCATTTTGAAAGTTTTATTTAATGTAATCAAATAAAAAATCTAAATGAGAGCTTCATTTGCTGCTCTTTAATCAGAATGTTTAAATTATACAGTGAAGAAAAGGTTAATGAGATTTGATAACTTGATTCAATTTCTTTTTAATAGCTTTTAATTTAAATAAGCTAATCAGTTTGCTAATTTACGGGGCTTATCCCTTATTTTCACATCCCAAAGTTGATAGATATGAAAATGATTCATTTATAAAATAGTTTTCAGCAGCTATTGTTCGTGTATTCAGTGTTGCATGATTCTTCAGAAATGCAGAATAATATACATTAATAACGTTAAAAACAACTGCTGCTTTTTATTTTTGTGAACACCATGATACATTTTTCGGGATAAATAGAAATAAGCACACTCAAAACTGCTAAACAGTTCAAATAGTTTTAAAATATTTACCCAGTGGAAAGGTTTGTTCATATTATAGCCAAATTTGGGTTGAAAAATATATAATATATTATAAAATATAATATAATTTAGGTGACGCAGTGGCGCAGTAGCTAATGCTGTTGCCTCACAGCAAGAAGGTCGCTGGTTCGAGCCTCGGCTGCGTCAGTTGGCGTTTCTGTGTGGAGTTTGTATGTTCTCCCTGTTCTCCCTCCCCCACGGTCCAAAGACATGCAGTACAGGTGAATTGGGTAGGCTAAATTGTCCATAGTGTATGAGTGTGAATGAGTGTGTATGGATGTTTCCCAGAGGTGGGTTGCAGCTGAAAGGGCATCCGCTGTGTAAAACATATGCTGGATAAGTTGGCGGTTCATTTCGCTGTGGCGACCACGGATTAATGAATGAATAATAAAATAAAATATAATATAATATAATATAATATAATATAATTATACTTTTTTGTTGTTGCTTGTTTGTTTGAGGGTTTTTGTGAACATAATACATCCTCCTTGCTAAATAAAAGTATACACTTCTTGAAAATGAAAGATACTTACTTGTCCCCAAATTTTGAAAGGTATTATATAAATTGTACAGTGCCCAGCATAAATGAGGTCACCTCTTACAGATCTCTATTTTTAATTATTACTTTTTACAGGATATAATACAATAAGATATCTGTGTATATAGATTAGATCAGTCAGTCAAAAAGACAAAACTAAAACTAATTTATCAAATTAACCTTTTAAAAATTAGTACACTCTAATGTACACTACCTGACAAAAATCTTTTCATTGATCCCAATTGTAGGAGCAACAAATAATAACTTGACTTCTAGTTAATCATTTGGAAAAGTGTCAGAAGGTAGATTTTTCTAGATCTGTTGAACTGCAATCCCAATCATCACAAATACTGCAGAAGACCTATTGGAACTCGCATAGACCCAAGATTTTCATAGAAATCAGTCAAGTTTGGTAAAGGAAAAATCATGGTTTGCAGTTACATTAAGTATGGGGGCATGCAAAAGATCTGCAGAGTGGATGGCAACATCAACAGCCTGAGGTATCAAGACATTTGTGCTGCCTATTACAAAAAGGATAGCTTTTTTTGCAGGATAGCGCTATTTCTTATACTTCAGCCTCCACATCAAAGTTCCTGAAAGCAAAGAAGGTCAAGGTGCTCCAGGATTGGCCAGTCCAGTCACCAGACATGAACATTATTGAGCATGTCTGGGGTAAGATGGAGGATGCATTCGATGTGAATTTAAAGAATCTTGATGAACTCTGGAAGTCCTGCAAGAACGCTTTATTTGCCATTCCAGATGACTTTATTAATAAGTTATTAGAGTCATTGCAAACATGTATGGATGCAGTCGTCCAAGCTCATAGGAGTCATATATAATGATAATTATTATTCCGCTGCACCATGACTTTTATTATGTACTGTGTTTTATGTTTTATTCTGTCCTAATTAATAATTAAACATCAAGGCATGATCATATTTTATTTTGGTAAAATAAGCATGATCTAGAGGCTTTTGCCTTACATATAGGCCTCTTCTGATACCAAATGATCAATTAAAAGTCAAGTTATTATTTGTTGTTCCTAAAATGTGGATAGGCGACAAGACTTTTGTCAGGTAGTGTATGTTAGTAAAAATAATAATAATAATAATAAAAATAAAGAGGAAAAATCTAGAGAATCATACAAAATGTATAATTATTTTAGCTGAAATGTTGAAGTACTGAAAAGAAAAATATAATAT
This sequence comes from Danio tinwini, assembly GCA_903798205.1. Taxonomy (NCBI): domain Eukaryota; kingdom Metazoa; phylum Chordata; class Actinopteri; order Cypriniformes; family Danionidae; genus Danio; species Danio tinwini. Next base: position 9,355,475 of record CAIGQZ010032649.1, on the reverse strand, counting down.
AAATGTAATATCTTTTATTCTTAAGTATGTTCCATGACCACACTCTTATTTTAATGAATAAAACTGTTTAATAAAACTTTCTTGTTTGTTATTATTTATTAATTATTTATTTCAAAGGTGGTGTATTCACTTAGGCTAGACACTGTATATATATTTTTCAAATGTAGTGGAATACGAACATCTATGCAGTGAAATGGATGGACATTAAATTAAATAAACCCTGTTAGACTGCGACAGAATGGGATGAAGCCTGTCTCTTGATGTTTACAGCCAAGAAATAAACCATTTTTTATAAATAAACACATACTAGAAGGCAGAAAGGAGCAGCACAGTTGAGCAAGCGTGGCATACTCTGGTCAGTCTGGATCCAGCGCAGGACTCAAGAGCACTGTCAGCTACAGGCCATTCAAAGCTTCACTGCAACCACACAAGCTCCAGCTCGACCCAAACACAGCGGCGCAACCTACAACAACAAACACAAATCCCTCTTAGAATGAATGCATTCGGCTTTACAAATGGTCTCATTATAGGACTGATGTTCTCTCCATCAACTACACACACTGCTTTATTGCGCTCTTCTGCCCATATACACAAACGCACATCCTGAGGCTTGTTTATTTTAAACACATGAAACAATAAGAACACTCAGTATGTGGGCGAACATGTTTAAAGCTCTGGATTTATAATGTATAGTTATGCTTGAGTAAATAGTTTGCTCTTTTGTTCTGCAAACTACTAACTGCATTTCTTCCAAATTTAACATTGTTTCTACTTTAATTTAATGATAAAATGTATAGAAGTGTCTTGAAAAATAAGTAGTCAAATATTATTTACTGTCATCTTGGCAAAAATCAGTTATTAGAAATGAGTTTTTAAAACTATTATGTTTAGAAATGTGTTGAAAAAAATCTTCTCTCAGTTAAACAGAAATTGGGCGAAAAAAAAACAAGGGGGCTTATAATTCTGACTTCAACTGTATATATGTACTGTGTAAATGTTTATTATTGGAAATTAAAGAAATGTTATCAGACCTTACAGCTAGTATAACCAGAGAAAAACTAATCACTTTTAAAACAATCACTTTTAAAACAATAAAATCTTTGTTTATATATATATATATATATATATATATATATATATATAATTCTGACATATTCTGACTCTCATGTCATCTTTTAAACACAGCTGGACATATTTTTGATGAAACCCTCCAGTTAATGTCCATTCCCATAAAGCTTAAAAGATCCAAAAGGATAATAAAAGCATTGTAAAAATAATAATCAATCAGTCTAATACAAAACTTCTGAAGACACACAATGGCTTTATATGATGACAGATTTACACGGTAAACTGGGACGTTCAAATGCTTAAGTATAACACAAGAACAACATGAGAGTGAGTAAACGGAGACAGCATTTACATTTTTAAATGAACTTACTCTTTAAAGTTTGGAAACAGTTATTTAGATTTAGGTTTTTATGGTGGCTAGTTTCTTTTTTTTTATGTATTTCACATATATTCTGAATAAGCATGTGTAAGTAATATGAAACGTTCATATATCTTTTGCGAGTTCGTTATTTGAGATGTTGAACGCGCTGCTGAAGATTGTGGCTGTTTAACATTAAAGGGGTTTGACGAATAAATATAAATTTGTAGCTAAATTGTTAGCGTTGCCAAACAGCATTTCCCGTTGTTTACATCCTTGTTTACGTCCTTGCTACAACATACCATAATGCTGGACACTGTGCATGCCACAGATCAATTTTAACAAATAAAAAATACTTACAGGTGGTGGCTCACACACCACAGCTTCTGCTTGTTGGAGTTGCTCCTTTGAGGAGTTTTTAGCCTAATCCATCACTGAACTGGGAGAGATTCTGGAAGCTGTCCTTTGTCAAGTGTTAGAGCTATATCTTTATTTATAATTCTCTGGAACATAATCTAAATTAAATTGTAAGCACTTCTCTCTTTGTGTCGTGTCCTTTAGAAGCCCAAATACAAAAACAGAACAAGCTCTGTGGAAATAGCAGCGTTTGGATGGCATTTTAGATACAGCGCCTCTGGCCGCACCCCTTTGCTGCACAGGGTGTATGCATGTGGTTAATGCGCGTAACCTGAAAGGTTTATGATTTCATTAACCAGGATGTATTTTTGTAGTCCCCAAACTTTGTTCGCTGTAAGCTTTGCTAAGCTAACTCTGTAAAAGCCAATGTTTCCATTTACATTGAACTTTGAGCATATTACCTTTAGAGATGTTGTTTATATTCACACTGCTACATTACACATCAACTAAAGTTTAAAATATGACATCGAAGTGGACCACCCCTTTAATTCCACATTTGATTTGAGCATTTTTTTATCAGTTTAACACCACATGCGCACACAAATTCTCATAATATGTCCAAATATAGAAACGTGTAGCAAATAGTACAGACCTCAACAGAAATGATTCTGGGGGCACAAAAAAAAAAAGATAAACCTGGCTGCTTGCAGATTACAGTTATTTATAAAATAAAATTTCATTCAACATTAATTATGCAATTTGTTATATTATTAGGGCTTAAAACATACAACCAACAAGAAACCATATGACTTAAAGGAACCAGGACTTAAATTAAAAACAACAAAAATCTCCACTCAGATCTTCGAGAACACTACTGAAGCAGAAAGTTGCCAGGTTCGCTACTGTTTTGGGTGCCCCAACACATGTGGTCTACGATATTTGTTGAGCATTTCTGCATTTGCAAGTGTTCTGAGATTTTGCGTTCACATGTCTTTTCAAACTGATAAAGATGTTTTCTCAAATTTGATAGTGCTCTTCTATATGCATGTGTTTTCTTAATTTGCAGAGCGTTTCTATATTGAGAGAATTTGCTTGCATGTGTGCTGTCAAACGTTTAATGTTTTCTCAATTTGTAAGTATTTTTCTATTTGCATGTGTTTTCTTAACTTGCAGCTCATTTGAGCTCCCTCAGCCACCATAGATTTTGCTATTAAAAACATGACACATTTAATAATCTGAAACAAATACAGGCACTTAAAGTGAAAGTGCACAACACATTTAAATCACCATATGATATTTAGTTTTATCCGTACTGATCTACATCTCTTTAGCAGTGCATTTACAGAATTCTCAGTGATGATTTTTCTCCATCAACACATACACACACACACACCATTTTATTGCTCTCTCTCCTTCTCTTATACACAAACACACATTGTGACCCACACACATCCCCAGGCTTGTTTCTTTTACAAACAAAACAATATGAACTCTCAGCATGTGGGCGAAGGAAATGTCACCTAAAACATAACAAGAAATGAAGCCCAGGAGAAATCAGGCACTTGCTACAGCGAAAGGTAATAATAACAGATGCTGTGATGCAGAGAAGAGCTGCACTTCTGTCAAAATGATGGAGGCCTTGCATTTACATAATGAACAAACAGCGTCATAAACAAACAGCGCCAGAAGAAAGGAGGCAGAATCAAACCGCGACAGAGAACGGAGATGTTACTCGCACGTGTGACATGTAGGGAGGAGCAGAATGATTTAGATATTACAGGGTAGACAAACACAGTCATGTTATATGTGTTTACCTGTGTCCACTCATTGGTTTGGGGGTCGTAGGCTTCTACTGTATTGAGATAAACCTGACCATCGTAACCACCGACAGCATACAAACGGTCACCCAGAAGACACACACCCACAGCGTCTCTGCTGAGGCTCATGGGAGCTACTGCTGTCCACATGTCCGTCTTTGGGTCATACCTGAAGGAAGAAGTGAAACGGAGTACTTATATAGAGAATATCAAATGTTGATTTGCATATATTCATTTGATTTCTATCCCACAGGATTTTGTCACTGCCATTTTGTCCCCCTGTATTTATTTGGGTCGTTCTATCTAACATTTTGGTCAAAAATGTATTCGCTTGTTCTTATTCTGTAACAGCTGTTATGCATAAGCGTATTGGTGTGTTGTTTCTGTGCCGCTGTGTGTGTGTCTCTCTCTTTCTCTCGTCCTGTCCCGTGCCTGTTTCCAGGTCGCCCCGCCCTAATTGGACGTGCAGCGTGCGTGCGCTGTGGTTGGTGCTCAGAGAACGCAGCATCTTTTGAAAAGGAGACCGATGGAGTCGGATTGCTGTCGAAGAGACAAAGAGATTTTCAAAGACTGTGGCGTTCTTGTTTTAAAACCTACTAAAGTGATTTCTTACTCATAAATTGTGAACTAAAAGGTGCTCTCCACCTTTATCCTCTCCCCTCCTTGTTGTGACTGTCACACTCATATTTATTGTATAAAAAAAGCTGTAAGCTGAGCGCCGTAGGGGCTGAGTGCAATTTACTTTTGTCACTGACATTTTTTCCTGTTTTTGGTTTAGTTAAGGAGTAAAGGTAGTATTTGTAATTTATTTTGTAATAAATTTCTTTTGGTTCATTAGGTAAGTTATCTTCGGGGTGGAGTTAGTTAATGTTTTGTTTATATATTTGTAGAGCAACACATGTTCTCTTGTCATTAATATTTTAATAAACTTTAATTAAAACTTTAAAACTGTCCTAGATATGAGCAAAAGCAAGTGATACATCAAATTTGATAAAAAAATCTTGAATGGTTATAAAGATCCTTATAAAATAATTCCTTAAAGATCCTTAAAATAATTTATAAAAACAATAAAAAAATGGCGATGCAGTGGAGCAGTAGGTAGTGCTGTCGCCTCACAGCAAGAAGGTCACTGGTTCGAGCCTCGGCTGGGTCAGTTGGCGTTTCTGTGTGGAGTTTGCGTGTTCTCCCTGCGTTCGCGAGGGTTTCCTCCGGGTGCTCCAGTTTCCCCCATAGTCCAAAGACATGCGGTACAGGTGAATTAGGTAGGCTAAATTGTCCGCAGTGTATGAGTGGGAATGAGTGTGTATGGATGTTTCCCAGTGATGGGTTGCAGCTGGAAGGGCATCCGCTGCGTAAAACATGTGCTGGATAAGTTGGCGGTTTATTCCACTGTGGCGACCCCAGATTAATAAAGGGACTAAGCCGAAAAGAAAACGATTGAATTATTTAATATGTACTCAAAACCATACCCGAGGATATACCTCTTCATTTTTTCATTACTGTATGAATTTGTAAACATATTTTCTAAAGAAAGCACCACAACCATTTTCTCTTAATACTGTAATAAGAAACATTTCTTGAGCACCAAATGAGCACTGAATACTAAAGTAATATTGGTGAAATATAATAATAATAATTAATAATATCATCAGCATAAGACTTATGAGCATAAGATTACCATTCAAGCACAACATTCTGAAATCTCTCAAACCACCGTTTAAGACACACAGTTAGAAAACATGAATCTGTGTGTCAGTCAGAAGTCAAAGACCCGGCAAGTAAACATTGACTGACAGAAAGTGAGCTCGGTGAGGGTGCAAGCAGTGTTCAAGTGTTCAGCAGACAGACAGATCTTTAAACTGAGATTCAACAGGGGCAGAGAGACAGACAGATGAGAGGAGGCGATGAGCACAAGTCAGTCACACTCAACACCAAACACAATCTCAGTAAACGCACTGTTTCTGAGACATGACCAACAGCAACAAAATTTTCAATCACAGGCCAAACAACCACCCAGGAAAATGATCTCGGTAGACTACACATGTACTTAAAATAAGACGCAGCTCATAAAATCTAAATGCCGCGGAGCACAGTGTTCATTCTCCAGGGGAAAAGCTTTTATCTGTTTGTTTATTTGACAACTCACCAGGATAAAAAAAGGTCTTTTTTCACAATGCTGTGCATTAATCACAAGTGTGATTTTACCTATGCGTCTGTTCAAATGGGTTCTTTTAAATTTTTCATTAAAGCACAAGCTCCAGTGTCTTGTGGTGCTCAGATGAAGCAATAATTGGCACTTCCTGCACGGCCTTCCCTCATGCTGAAGTTGCTGCGCTCTAAATCAATAGACTCAAACCCAAAACTAGCTTCAGCAACATCATCAATTACTACAACTTGACAAATAATAGTCTGATGGAAAAAAATAAAAATTACATACACAACTTTCCATTGTTTAAGATCACATGTAAAAGCACAATATGTCAAATTCTTTCATTACAGTATGCAAATTACACTAGATCAGCGTTATATACACTAAAATACACATAGTTCCTTCAGGTTGTCCTAAGACAAACCGATTAAGTTAGCTCAATTGTTTTTACAAATTTAAGTGGATGGAACATGAAACAATTAAGTTGTGCCCCCCAAAACCCTAAGAATTGAGTTGTTGCAACTCATTTTAAATAAGTAGTTTGAACAAGCAGCAAAAGTTAAGTGTTTTTTGCTGACTTATGTGCTTATATTATCCCAAATGTTTTTAAAGCAGTGCAGACTCATCCAACAGGCAATACAAGTAGATACCTGGGGACCAGTCCTTCATGATGGACCCCATGGTCTCCTCCTAAACTTATTTATTGTGACCATTTCTCAGTATGTGTTCTTATCTGTTCTTAAGTTCTCATGAAATGTCATCATCAGTCACTCCTGAAGTACTGCTTCAAATCCAAATTCACATCTTGCCAAATTGTAAATATACCCAAATGTGTTCCTGCACCTCCCCATATCGAAGATGCATCAAGATGACTTAAGTAAACCTGCGACAGAGAGGTATCCATAAGCATTTCAAAACTAACCAGCGAAAGTCAATTGCAGATGGAAAAACCTGCAAAAAAAACCTGACAAAGGTGTCACAAAGTGACACAAAGTCAAAGGTGCAGTATGTAAGTTTGACACCCAGTGGTTGAACTAGGTATTGCACTCCTGGATCAAAATAAACGCAAGCGCGGGATGCCAGATTGAGGACAGGAGCGAGTGATTTAAACTGTCTTGTAAATAAAAGCAACTACACGCCATTGAGGGAATATTTTCCATATTAAAAGGAGTTTTGGTTCTAACCAACACCTCAGATTGATATAATAGAAACGGCTTCTATTTCTCACAGCTGAAAAACAGAAACCTAAAACAGTGATCACCTCAGGTAAACCCTGTGTGCTTTATTCAGTGCTAAATGCTAACAATGTGAGTTTGAATGCCATTTTACAGGACATTTATTGCCATATACTGAAAGCAGCAGCAGATAGTTCACCTCAGATCTTGAAAATACAATAAACCATTTGAAACTGAACTTTAGAACTAAACACATATGAGTAATTCAGCATCTACATTTAATGAAGTTAAAGAGGGTTAACATGTATTAAATAGACTATAAACCTTACCGTTTCGTGAGTGAGTGCATATTCTGTGCTTCTGAAAGGCTGTATTTCAATTTCTGTCATGTTTAGTTTGGTGCAAACAGTAAAATTGCTCATCACTGCGTGTCTCATCACAAAGCGTGTTGTTAGGACACACCGTTACAATGTAACCTGCTCACCTAATGTTCACGTTCGTAATATTTATATAATTTGCTAATTAATACCCTCATGTGGAACTGAATCTGTCTCATTTCAACATCTGATACTGTCCGGAGGTCGCATTTTCAGTCACAGACGCATGCTTTCAGAGTCTTTCTGAATGAATGAATGAAATACGCTGTTTTCCAACAAGGCAACCCGGGGTGCTAAATTATAATTGGCTAAACTGGCATTGTGCAGGTTAAATTTACCTAAACAAAGACAGCATTCCAGCACAGAAAAACCATTTTCAAAGCAGAATATCTGACTTCAGCATTGTTTTTTCAGGTAAACAAGTATGTTCACTTGTGATGTTTCTTAAATATCTGCACACATATTACAGTATTTTTATGCTTTAGAAGAGTCAAAAACTTACATACAGCACCTTTAAGTTAAACATTCTGTCCAGATGATTTTGAAACTCAAATCGTCAGTTTATTAACAAAGATAAAGTGTCTTGGCACCCATATATAAAGTAGGCTATAAATATGTCATTTGTTTGAAGTTTTAGATTATTTAATGTATGTTTTATTTATATAATAGAATTGTTTGTGTGCTTCATGTCCATTTATTTATTTTTAATTTAGTAAACATTTACTCTTATTTGCAATACTTTAATATAATTTACAGTATGTGGCGAGGGGGCGTGGCCGAGAGCCGTGGGAGCGAAACGAGGCCCGCCACAGATGAGATGCACCTGTGGCGCGCACCTGCCTTCAATCCCACGGAAGGAGCTCTGTCCTCTGCCATCGTTCCTCCTCTTATAGTCCAGAGCTCCTTC
>CAIGQZ010032649.1:9329452-9342267 GCA_903798205.1 Danio tinwini | reverse complement strand
ATAGATAGATAGATAGATAGATAGATAGATAGATAGATAGATAGATAAGTGGAGAGCATGAGACTGATTCCTGTGACACTCTAGGGACAGACGAGTCTTCGATGAGGTCCAGCATTCTCTAGCCTCCGGCACCTAGACAGCAGCTCTGCACAAGACGTTTGGCCATAGGAGAAATGGTCATGCCCAACTAAGCCTGGTTTCTCTCAAGGTTTTTTTAAATTCTTCACTTTCGCCAATTGGTGAGGTTTTCTCCTCGCCGCTGTCGCCACTGGCTTGCATGGTTCGGGATCTGTAGAGCTGCTCATCGATGGAATTGCTCTTCAGTGTTTGGACTCTCAGTAGTGATTATTAAACCACACTACACTGAGCTAAACTGAACTGAACTTAAACACTGAAAACTGAACTGACACTGTTTCAATTTACTATAATCTTCTATGTAAAGCTGCTTTGACACAATCTACATTGTTAAAGCGCTATAGAAATAAAGGTGAATTGAATTGAATTCAATATATGATACAGCTTGATTTTTGCTATTAGATTTTGCTAATGCATTAATGCATTAGATTTCGCTAATGAAAAAAAGATTTTTTACAAGGTTTCTTAGTTTTGATTATTTATAGTGGTATTATAAGAGGTAAGCAATTAAGTTTTCTTCTTTTATTTCTCTTTAAAACATATGCTGGATAAGTTGGTGGTTTACTCTGCTAGTTTTTAATCATGTTTTATTAGTTTAACGCATTCAGGCACAAGCAATTTTACCATTTTTAACTAAACTAAACAAAAATAAAATAAAATAAATTTTCTCTATGTGAATATTTTCACAGCAAAACAACACAAGAAACTAAGCCACCAAAAGATTTGTCATTCTGTATACATTCTGTAGGCTGCAAAAATCAGAAAAATGCCCCATGAAATCCTGGAGGGACTCATGTTTTATGCCTCCTGTGCTTACTTGCTGTTTAAAACTGCTACTCCAACTGTGCTTCGAGGTGTTGCCATTGATGCTACGAAGCTCCACTGGCGAGCCTGAGGGTCCCAGCGCTCCACCGTACTCAGGTAACTCCATCCATCATGACCTCCAACTGCATACATGGGGCCTTCTAATACTGCAACACCTATAGTACAAACACACACTTAAATGAGCAGGGCACAGCAGCTTTCAGTTGGCTTTTACAATACTAAACAATATTGTTAAATTATTGTACAATATAAACAAACAATATTTAAACAATTATTATCTGTGAATGCAAATCAACAGATTCATCTGCAAGAGTACATATCAACTTATAAAAATACAAATATTAATTACACATACAAATATATAGCTCTCACATTAAGATTTACCTTAATAGGTTTTCACTAAAATTGGACAAAATTCTTCAATATCTGTAATATACATTCCCCGGCCACTTTATTAGGTACACCTGTCCAACTGCTCGTTAATGCCAAATACTAATCAGCCAATCACAAGGCAGCAACTCAATGCATTTAGGCATGTAGACATGGTCAAGACATGGCCAGAGGTCAGAGAAGAATGGCCAGACTAGTTTGAGCTGATAGAAAGGCAACAGTAACTCAAATAACCACTAGTTACAACCGAGGTATGCAGAAGAACATCTCTGAACACGCAACACGTCAAACCTTAAGGATATTTATTTAAAACATATTTAAATAAATGATCATGACAACTAAATGCACATTTTTTCTAACCCAGGCCGTGTCTGTGTGTAGACATGGGAGGCATGACACTCCAGCTTTTGCTGCGAGGGTTGTAACACTCCACTGTATTTAGGGTCTTCAGGCCGTCTCGTCCCCCAACCACATAAAGTCGGTCATCCAGAACTGCCACACCGAACTGCAGCCTTCTCCCACTCATGACCGCCACCTGCCGCCATGTGTCCCTCCGTAAACAGTACTGCTCAATACTGGTGGCTCCTGGAAAAACAATAACAATCGGCTATAAACACATATAGTATCTGAACTTCGGTCAAATCCATATTTATGGCTTTATTACTCATAATGAAGCACTTTATAAAGTAAATTATTCATATACCTTTTAATATCAATATATAATTTCATTCATTAATTTTCCTTTGGCTTAGTCCCTTATTTATCAGGGGCTGCCACAGCGGAATTAACCGCCAACTATTTCGGCATATGTTTTATGCAGCGGATGCCCTTCCAGCTGCATCCCAGTACTAGGAAACACTCATACATTCTTACATTCACACACGCACTTGTACATTTAGGCCAGTTTTGTTTACCTAATTCACCTAAAGCGCATGTCTTTGGACTGTGGGGAAAACCGGAGCAACAGTTCTAACCACTGAGCTACTGTGCCGCCATCTATATATAAATAATTCATGAAAATTGTTGGTAATCAACAGGCAAAGGACTAAAAAAAATATTTAGAGGTATGTTAAAATTTAAGATAAATATTATGTTATAAGCGAGACAATTTGATAGCCTTAAATTAATTTTCAAAAAAATTTGTTTCACATTCCACTGTTCCAAAGAAGTTTTTTTTTTATTCTTTGTTTATTGGTGTTAATATACATAAAAACAAACTAAACAAAACAAGGTGAACAAACAAGCAAAAACAAAAAAGTACAAAAACAATTATTGCTGCAACCAGCAGTAAAAGGGTCCTCGCACCCGGGTTCACCATCGCCCGGTGGCCTTAGGATGACAGAGAACAGTGGACAATAATAATGTAAGCTAATATATATTTAAATATCTGAGAAAAAATCACAGATTTATGTCAAACTTTCTCCTGTCAGCAGGTGGCGCTATGATTGTGACTCAATATTGGCATGTAGATGTCTTCTGGAGAGGAATCTCATCGAACCTGTAAATTTTTAGGCATATTGGACATTTTGTGACATTTTACTTATAAGTACTCCCTCAATGGCGAAGCACTGAACTTTGTCAGTCCGCCATGGACACACTCTTCGACAGAAACTCTAGATCTTCACAATTTCACATCACAAAGGCCTTTAGATTAAATTGACAAAACTTGGATTCAATGTGATGAAATTTCTAGGAGGAGTTTGTTACACTGTAAAACATGTCATTTTCTGTTGCCAGCAGGTGGCGCTATAACTGTAACTGGATATTGGCGTGTAAACATGTTTAGGTCAGAACTCTTATCAAACATGTGGATTTTAAGGGAAGATTGGCCAATGCATGCCTGAGTGTTTCTTGGTGAAGCATCACAGTTTGTGAGGCCGCCACGGACATGCCCTTTGACTAAATCGCTAAATCTTCGCATTTTAACATCACCAAGGCCTTTAGATGACAATACCCAATTTTGGTGTTGATCTGATAAAATCCTTAGGAGGAGTTGGAAAATGGCAAAAACTGCACTTTTTCTGCAAAAAATTTATGACTTCCTGTTGGGTTTGAGATTTTGCTCCAAGAGACTTTTTTGTAGGTGTTGGCATGTTTGATGTATGGGCCAATTTTCGTACGTGTGCGTGAAACATAGCTCGGGGGACACTCCGTCAAAAGTGCATAGGTGGCGCAGTACAGCCATTTTGCCACACCCACTTCCAAAACCTATAACAAACATAAATTTTCACCACTTCCGGGGCATTTGCAAAGTTTCGTGAGTTTCTTTCTTCTGAATGGACAAATTTAGTTATTTTAAAGAATATTAGAAAGAATTATATTTTTTCTGACTATACTATGGTTGTCACAGTAGAGATTTTACAGTTTCCAACATTCTGCAAAATACTTTATGTTCAACAGAGAAAAAAATATTAACAATAAAGATTTAAAAGTACTTGGTAGTGAGTAAATTGTCATTTTTGGAAATAATTATTCCTTTAAGAAATAAGTTTTCATTTCATGTCAATTTCTCTGCTTTTTTTAAGGCTGTTCAGTCATTTTGTTTGAGTACAGGGAAAGCATAGAAGAACAAAACATCTAAAAGAGATGACCCAGCATTTTTTAATCTCTGAAATATCTCTGAGCTAATACGCTGAGGAACAACAAAGGAAGCAAAAAGCCTGAAGGACTGAACCGTGAAAGCAGAAGCCACTGTGCTTCTTTTCTAGACAATTTTACTTTCTAAAAATGTACAATGATTGCATGGAATAAAAATAGTGTTGGGGGTGTATGGTAGCTAAAGTACTTCTTCAAGCCTGGTTCTACAAGTTTACAGGGCTACAAGTTCAATATGATATTTTTATAGTGATGATATGTTGTATAGTCTGTTATCAACATAATTTGTTTTTTTCATTTGTCCAAATGCAGTGAAGAAGATTAAATACATTTTTCTTTTAAATCATTCTGTTTTGGATAATGAAAAATTAAAACATTCAAGTTTACCAAATGTTGATCCATGAGAGTAAAGACTGTGAATACCAAACTGCATTTCTAATTGAAGTCAACTAGGCCTTTCCACTTAAGACACACCCACTTGGGCAGGGATTATTTAAATGAGGGATATTGTAACATTGTACATTCCTGAAAGAAAACTGTACTAAATTCAAGGTGTTTGAGGAAGTTAATTTCAGAAATAGTGTATTTTTTGTAAGGAAATAGGGTATATGCGCAGCTAGTGTTTTATCCCATTCTGATCAATTTCCAATGAACTGTTAATGTGACTTTTTTTTATTTCAAACGGTTCCTTTTACAGCATCAATGTTGTAATGTAATCAAAATACAATCAGTTAAATAGACTTCTGCGTTCATTTAGTTGTTCAAGTGCAAAAAGAGATGAAAAGCCGTTTACATGCACACCCTCGTCAGAATTAGCAGGCTAGGGCAGAAACTCCATTAAATATACTGGGGTAAAATAAATGTTCTATTTTAAAGGAAAAATGTAATTTAAGGCAGTGCTTCTTGTACATTGGGAAAGACCCACTTTCTAGTGTATATCAATCAGCAAGTGTAGATAGTTGATTTATTTTTTTTAAACAAACCTTAAACACGCTGATTTTGTAACGGCATACAGTTTACTCGTTGTGCTTGACCCAGGTTACTAAAAAATTCAAAGTCCTATTACTGTCTTTAAGTGTAAATCTTTTTATCTGCAATATTACCCAAGAACGGAAAATGAAAGTGTAAAAATGATTTATTATTTCATGTTGTACATGAAATCAGGGATGCATAGAATGTTTCTAAGTGGTAGGTTTTCATATAAAAATCAGGGAATCTATCAGTGTATGTATATAAACCTGATAACCAACACTATAAAAAGATTTTAAGAAATAACTTAACATAAATATGGTGATTTTGCATGTTGTAAGTTCCAAAATTAAATATATCTCACAAAAGTCGTTATTTTCTTTACTAAAATGTTGTTGATGAATGTGACCCTGGATTATGTTTCAAGGGTTTAGTTTTTGCAATAGCCAAAACATTTTTTGGGTCAAAATGATAGATTTATTTTATGCCAAAAACCATTAGAATATTAAATAAAGTTCAGGTTCCATAAATATATTTAGGAATTTTCCTAGTGCAAATATATCAAAACTCAATTAATAATATGCATTATTAAGAACTTAATTTGGACTTAGATTAATTTTTTTTAACTCTCAAATTTCAGATTTTCAGATTTCTTGGCCAAATATAGGCAAGGCAAGGCACGTTTATTTATATAGCACATTTCATACACAGTGGCAATTCAAAGTGCTTTACATAAACAGGAATAAAAAAAAGACAAGTGTAAGAAAAAATAAAAACAGATCATAACAAACTGATAAAAACAGATCAAAATGTGTTAAAACAGGTTGTAAAAGAATGAAAAAGTAGAGAAAAACATAGTAGTGCGATCTGTCGGACGTAGCACAGTGCTCATTCAGTAAAGGTGCAGCTAAACAGATGTGTTTTAAGTCTTGATTTGAATGCGCCTAATGTTGGAGCACATCTGATCATTGCTGGAAGCTGATTCCAGCAGTGAGGGGCGTGGTAGCTGAAAGCCGATTCACCCTGCTTTGACTGAACTCCTGGAATTTCTAGTTTATATGATCCTAGAGATCGGAGTGTTCTATTAGGTTTGTATTCAGTGAGCATATCTGTAATGTACTGAGGTCATAGGCCATTTAGTGATTTATAGACAAGTAATAATACTTTAACATCTATTCTGAAGGTAACTAAGAGCCAGTTTAAAGACCTGAGGACAGGTGTGATGTGCTCTGATTTCCTGGTTCTGGTCAGAATCCTGGCTGCAGCATTCTGGATGAGTTGCAACTGTCTGACTGTGTTTTTGGGAAGGCCGGTGAGGAGGCCGTTACAGTAATCCACCTGGCTGCTGATAAAAGCATGAACAAGTTTCTCTAAGTCTTCACTGGAATCAAAGCATCTGATTCTTGCAATGTTTTTAAGATGATAGTATGCTGATTTACTAATTGTTTTGACATGACTATTGAAACTCAGGTCTGACTCCAGAGTCACACCAATATTCTTGACCTTATTTTTTGTTGTTTGACCTTTAGAGCCAAGGTACGCATTCACCTTGAGAACCTCATCTCTGTTCTCAAACGCCAAAGAAAGTTTTGGCACATCAAACTGTTCATTTCATATAGTCCTATCCTAACAAACAAAACATTACAGATTATTTATTTATTTAGCAGTCAGTTGACATACACGTCACTTACTTTTTTGTGGTCCAGGATGACCTAACCTAACTTTTAATTAATAAAAGAATCCAATCTCCCACAGCAACCTAATACCCAGTCACCCCTCCCCAGTTCAAGGTCTCAAATGGTAGTCTACACACCACTCGGTAATGCAAATCACCTTCATGATTCACCATTAACACAACACACCTCTAAATTCAGACCTTTCACCTTCAGCCTCATTAAACATAATGCATATATCAGACCTTCCTGCTAAAAAAAGCTCATCTCAGCACATCTCCAGTTACCTAACAAATCAACCTTTCACCATAAAGACGACACAGCACTCATTTAAATTCAAACTTCTGTCTCATTTTAACCTACTCAAATGTAAAACACCAAATGTTTAAGGCACCATTAATTCAAAAGCCTGTGAAAATTGAAATGTCTTAATAGACCACTGCACTAATAGAGAACGCATGACAGAGTGAAAGAGAGAGAGAGAGAGAGAGAGAGAGAGAGAGAGAGAATTAGGCTGAAATGAAGAGTCGGGTTTCATTGTTATCAGTTAATAAATTGTTTAAAGCACAGAAGCCCTACAGATACAGCAGTAAAAGGAATACCTTTAGTGGCATCCATGCCACCCACGGCAAACAGTGCACCTACGGTAGCCTTGCGGGGCCGTGTCCTCGGGCTCTGGAGAAGTGGACGTCTTTCTGGCAACAAATGATACTTCATGGCCTCCATCACCAGCCGCTGACACTCAACACTGTCCCTTAGCAACGGATTCGCCTCCATATCAGCTAAAAACTGCATGGAACACAAAACAAAAACAGTGTTATACATCATAAAATCTACAATATTTAGAACACAGTGAAAAAATTACAAAATTTGATTGTCATAAATGAATAGTTCACACACAAATGTAAAAATTGCCATTACTGATTCACATTCCACTTGTTCCAAACCAGTTTCGTTCTTCATTTGGACAAATGTTGCTATCTATGACAGCGGTTCCCAACAGGGGGCTCTCGACCCACAAGGGGGCCTCAGCAAGCTCTGTGGGGGGCAGTGGTGTAAAGTAACTAATTACAAATACTCAAATTACTGTAATTGAGTAGTTTTTCTCAGGAATTGTAATTTACTAAGTAGTTTTAACAATGTGTACTTTTATTATCCCTTGAGTATATTTTTAGTAAAGTATCTGTATTTTACTCCACTACTTTCCTTCCACCTGCAGTACAAAGTCCTGTGATTCCTGTCCAATCAAATCGCACATACTGTCCTGTGATTCCTGTCCAATCAAATCGCACATACTGTAGAAAGTAACTCACATCATAATGAACTACCTCAAGACATGTGCGCTTTATAATTGCAACAAACTGTTTGGAAGCATTAAAAGTGTCCAAGAACATGTCCAAAATCTTTACCCGCATTGACCCAGAGACAGTTTAGATGCATGTCACTGATGACGTCAATGTCAAATGTCAAATGTCTAACCTAAAACCAACCAAATATCAACGTCTAATGATGTTACAGCTTGACGTTGTGTAGACAATTCCGGGTCCGAGCACTCTATGAAACTAAATGAGGAGACTTATCAAATGCTAATAATAAACGTTTACAAAGCGAAAATCACGATTGCAATATATATGTCCATGCCTAATATCTGATGGCCAGAAAGTGATAAATGTTTTATAAATTGTTACAATTTTGGGATGTGTGATGCAGCAAGCACAGTGATTGTTGTGTACACTATGACTTTATATAAAATTCACTTTAATGTGTAATATGTGTAATAAAAAGTGATCATAAACAAATTGTGGTTGCCATACCTGATGAATAAATGTCAGTGTTTGATGTCAATCTAACATTGGTTCAAGATCTTGGCTCCACGTTGGATTTTGGTCACTTTATAACACAACCAAATATCAACGTCATTTGACGTCATTATTGGATATCAAAATAATGTTGTACTTAGACGCTGGGTAGACGTTGAATTTTGGTTACCTGACATCACAACCTAAATCTAACCTAATATTAGCATCTTATGATGTTGTGTGCCTGCTGGGCAATAACTAAATGCACTACAGAATGTTACGTTTACATACATATGCACAAATTACATGTAAACGCACTAGCTTTTCACAGCGTAATCCTCACTACTCTTGAGCACTTTTGAAAGGACTACTTTTTACTCATACTTTGAGTAATATTTTCAAGATACTTTTAGTCTACTTGCACTACATTTTTAGGCAAGTAATGGTACTTTTACTTAAGTATGATTTTTCAGTACTCTTTCCACCACTGGTGGGGGGTTTTATTATAAAAAAAAAATTTGCGGTGGACAATTAGGAGAATGATCTTGATGCCTTAGTTCATTTTATCCCCTGGCTGACAAAAAATGGACACAAAAAAATCTCACTGATACGCTTTCATCAGCGAATAGTAATGACCCAAGCATGCTGGACCCAAGTGAGGAAGCTCCAAACATTTTGGGTCGCATCGCTAGCAATACTGGAAACACGAAATGCAGGAAATACAGAGATAGTTACATGAACTTTTATTTTATTTTCTCAAAGCGAAGAGTCCCTGACCCGGCCACAGTGCTTTATCCGTGCCAAAATTCTTGCTAATGAATGCATGAGGCCATCCAAATTAATAAGGCATTTGCAGGCGACTCATCCCCAATAGAGTGACAAGCCCAGAGCATTTTTTTAAACGCAAGGCAAAAGAATTGACACACCGGATGTCATGGCTACTGACAATAAACTGTTTTAAATAGCAAAGAAAGCACATAAAATTGCAGAAACTTTGATTTTGCCATGCACAACAGAGATTGTCAAGGAATTATTTGGAGAGGATAAATCAAAACAACTGGCTAAGATACCATTATTAATAATACGGTCAAATGTCATATTGCAACAATGTCAGAAGACGCGAGGGATCAGCTTTGTGCACGACTTGAGGATGATACAGTATGCATCTTGCCCTGTCAAAGATCTCTCCATGTATTGAACAAATTATTACTCACTGCGAGCAGCAATTCACACACTGATTGATAAAGCATAACAAATAACATGCAAGTATTAAATTGTAATAGCCTGTATTATTTTTCCCCTTATACACCAGTGTGAATAATGACATTTTTGATATTGAATTTCAAATAGGGCCAATTTAAAGGGCTTCAAAATTTTAGGATGAGCACACACACACTCTTCTTTTTATGTCATTAAACTGTGGAGAAGTACAACATTGTCGCAAGTTTAATAATGTACAAAACGAAATGCCTCAATAAATCCGACCTGCCTTTTTACATGATAGTCGCATTGTCACATATCCGATTTATATCTGATTTATTTCCACATATGAAGGAGGCCTGAAACCGATCTCTAAATATCCGAATGCATGCGTTTTTTTCATGTTTACACGGTCAAAGAACAGATTCGTTCTGCATCGCATATGAGCAAAAAATCGGAATTGGGTCACATTTAACTGTCAGTGTAAACGGGGCCTTATATCCAGGGGCGAAACAGATGTTTTAAAAGTGGGGAGACAGCTGGTTGAGCCAAAAAGTTTCCAAAAATCCAAAAGTTTCAGATCATATTAATCACCAGTTTCTAAATGGTCTGTTTCTAAAAATAAGGCGGACGTATCCCCCCCATCCACTCGGGGATTACTGTTATGTTCAACCTGTTATAACAACTGCCATGCACAAAAATGTAATAATATTTAAATGCTTCTTAGGAGGAAATATATTTTTTTCATTTAATCACTATACAGACATGCATCAAAGAATAAGTGTTCATCAGAAGGTTGCTCTTGCTGAAATTATATACAATATGTGTGAAGAGGCTAGATCAGTGCTGTTATCACTAGAATATAGCATGGCTCTGCAGCCAGTCAGATTCAAGAACCAGAAAAAAATGGTCTGAAACAGGTCTGTCAAAGGGGTATCAGTCACTGTCACAGTCACTTTTATATGAATAAAATTGGGGCAGCACAATATATAACATATGCCGGAATAGTTGGCGGTTCATTCCGCTGTGGCAACCCCTGATAAATAATGGACTAAGCCAAAAGAAAATTAATGTATTTATAATTTTTAAAGGCATTTAGGCATATGAAATTGTATTGTTTGTAAATTTGAAAAATGAACCCACTCAATTTGTATCTTTTTCATTATTGAATTGATCTATGCTTGTAGATTGTTATATTTTATGCAGATGCACTCAGAATCCTCCCAATGAATCTAAAATTATTATTACTTTCCTAATAGCTATTCAAGTCATCTAGTGAAACTATATTCATATCGCAATATAGATCGTTGTGCATTATTGCAGAATAAAAAAATATTGCAATGTTACAGTTTTCCAATAATGTGCAGCCCCATAAAATGATTGGAGTTTTACTGATCCTGACTCTCCGGAATTGAGCTCTCTAATTTGCCCTTTTTAGTAAATCTGGCCCTAAGGGCATGTGTGGACCAAAGCATTTTAGGCAGCTAAAAATGCCAATGCTCTTAAAAATGCACAGCTGACGGCAATTGAAAAGTGCTTTTGTGGTGCAGCATTTTTTTCCATTAAGAGTTAAGCCACAGTCACACTGCACTTTTCGTCCCATAGACTTCCATTCACATGCATGCGAATACGACAGACCGGAAACGCAAGCTTGTGCAAGTTTTGCAGTTTGCTGCATTGCAAAGTTCAAGATTGGTGAACTCTGACCTGCAAAATCACATCACGTGACTGCGTGAGACCAATCGAAGATCAAAACATGACCTCTCTGTACAGAAATGTAAAATATGGACCAATCGCTTGCTTTTTTAATGTCTAATCATCTTGTTTAATCCCGCCCCTTTTTGCAGCGCCATATGATAGAATTGACAAAATTTTGCAAGCTCAAACTCTACTGTGAGCGCAGCAGGAGACACTTATGTTGCTATGACAGAACATCTAGAGTAAACGAGCACTAGTACTAACTTATTTCACAAATAAGTAAATGTCAGCACAATATACATTCATTTATTTTATTTTCAGAGGTTGCCACAGTGGAATGAACCGCCAATTTATCCAGCATGTTTTAGGCAGCGGATGCCCTTCCAACTGCAACCCAACACTCTTGCATTCACACACATACACTATGGTCAATTCAACTTATTCAATATATATAGCACATGTCTTTGGACTGTGAGGGAAACCAGAGCGCCCAGAGGAATCAAACGCGAACACAGGGAGAACATGCAACTGACCCAGCCAGGGCTTGAACCAGCGACCTGCTTGCTGTGAGGCGATTGTGCTAGCCACTGCGCCACCATGACGCCCCAGCACAATATACAGCAATGTTAATTTCTCCTGCATATTTGTAACAGTTGGGTAATTGTCCCACTCCTCCTCCACTGTGATTAGATGGCCGGATCCCTGTTTACATTTGATGAACTTTCAACTCTTTTTCAACTGTGCATGAAATAGATGCTCAGCACCTCGTCACACTGCTGCTATTAAAAAAATGCAGTACTCCCATTTAAAAAACACTGAAAAAACATGTATTGTTTCAGAGAAGAAACACTTGAGTGAACAGACGGCTGGCTGTGTTAACTTGTTAAGAGTAAAATACTGCAGAAATGCACATTCAATCTGTAGAGAATGTAGACTTTTTACAATTACATACATTCCAGTCTTTTATATACATTTAAAAAAACTAATAACACAACACAACACAACACAAACATCATCCACTAAACTAATCAGTCCCATCAGGATTTTGCCAATTGTCAAAAAGGAGTCCAAATGTTCTTTAGATGTAAAAAAAAGAAAAAAATTTATCCATGCACAAAATAAATCACATTTACAAAATTCAATTTGTAAATTCAAATTACAATTCAAAAATACAACACACAATTTTTGAAGTCACAAGTAAAAATCATAAATATTTTGCCAAATGAATTGGATTGGTGTATATTATTAATTGTGTTTTGAATTCACAAATTGGATTTGTGTATTTATGCATCACGTTTTTAATTTACAAATTGGATTTGTGTATTTATGCATCACGTTTTTAATTTACAAATTGGATTTGAGTATTTTTTGACTCACATTTTGAATCATGTTTTGTATTTATGAATTGAATTTGTGTATTTTTGAATCATGTTTTGTATTTATGAATTGGATTTGTGTATTTATGAATAGTGTTTTGTATTTATGAATTGGATTTGTGTATTTATGAATAGTGTTTTGAATTTACGAATTG
>CAIGQZ010032649.1:9305981-9329442 GCA_903798205.1 Danio tinwini | reverse complement strand
GAATTGGATTTGTGTATTTATGAATAGTGTTTTGAATTTACGAATTGGATTTGTGTATTTATGAATAGTGTTTTGAATTTACGAATTGGATTTGTGTATTTATGAATTGTGTTTTAAATTTACAAATTGGATTTGTGCTTTTATCATGTTTTAAATTTACTAATTGGTTTTGTGTATTTTGAATCTTGTTTAGAATTTATGAAATTGATTTGTGTATTTTACAAATTGTGTTTTGAACTTACGAATTTGATTTTGTAAATGTGAATTGTGTTGTGGATGTATAAATTGTATTTTGGAAATGTATTGTTTTTGAGACTGATCTGACTCCATATTATTTAGTTTACTTTATCTCTGCATAATAAACTGGGGTATAGCAGACCCTTCACTAGGCTTTTATAGATCCACAGCTGTTCAATTGCTTCTCTAAAAACTGAAAGCACATCAGTCATGCTGTCATACAGACCAAGGAACAGCTTGCCAACTTCAAGATGCTTGATTTACGGTAGAGAAGATTAGCTTGAAGATTAGCTGAAGGCTTTAAAACTTTCAAGCAGGAAGGGTATTTGCAAGAAAAGTGACCGAGACGGCAGACAAACACTGACAGGCTGGAGAGTTATTTGTCTGACTTGAACAAAACACTCCAGACATTACACATCTCAGTATAGATCTGGCACCTGCAAACAAGTGGCAAGAAGAAAACTGTTATTGCTGCAGTGCTGGATTTTTGTCAGAATCTGTGTGCCAAGCTAAAATCTCCAGGAAGAAATTTCAGTTTAATGAGGCTAAACTTGAGGACTCTATGACACAAGGCAAACTGAGCTCTGCAGTTACAGGTAACACCATGAGCAGCTGTCAAAAATGGTGGTTGTGGCAATAGCATTCTCCAGGGTTGCTTTCAGGAGAAAGAAAATTGGCAAATTACTGACAACATGCATCAGTCAGCCAAAAAATCTGTGCTTATGGTAAAGGCTAATTTTCCAGAAGGACAATGGTCCAAAGCACACAGCAAAAACCCTTAAAGAACAGGCATGAATCTATTTGAACATCTGTTGTATGACCTAAAAAACTAATTGCAGAAGCTCTTTGTACAATTACATAGAGTTGGGGTGAAATTTGTTTTTAAGAATGGTCAAAATGATCACAAGCTAAATGAGAAAAGCTCTCACAAAAACATAACATGTAAAAATGGTGCTAAGAATATATACAAAATATTTGAAAATCAAGATAGAATGCAGAAATATGCTGCATTTAGTTGACTAAATACATAAATAAAGTAAAACAGAGTAAAAAAAATATTTAATATACAGCTCTGGAAAAATGCAGTGTATACAGTTAAGCACAAAATTATTCATATCCCAGGTGTATGAATAATTTTGGGCTTGACTGTATATGTATATTATTTTCGCTAAATTTAATGTCTGAAAATATGGAAAACTACGTATTGCCCTTTTGTCATTAAGTGCAAATAAAAACGTACATTTTTAAAGACGCATTATTATAGTTTGGAAAATATACATTAAACATTAATACTCAAATATGTACCCAACAATGACAAGACCAAATGATAAGATCTTTGAAATGGTCTGTTTCCAAAGCTGTATTTTAATCAAATTGATATGGATGGCAAAATGTCCTCTAAAACAATTATATTATACTGATTTGTAGCTAAATAACTTTTATTTTTATTATCAAAGTTGAAACCAGCTTAATTTTGTGGACACTACAAAACATTTATTGGACTCTACAGTAAATAGGACTGACAGTAGTTTTAGGAATCAAAATATTTTGTAATATTATTAAGTATTTGCTTTATAATATTTATTCGTTATGTGCATCGTGTCTGAAATAAATATTTAAATAAAAATAAAATAACTATAAAGACCTCAATCTTTTTAACAGTACTGTACTGTATATAGCAGTGGTCCCCAGTACTGGTTTGTGGGTGAATTGGTACTGGGCAGCAAAAGAAATCATTAATTATTTCCATTTTATTTATTATCTGAGTCTGAACAATCTTTTATTTTTAAAAATCTTTTATTTTGAAAAATGACAGTATTGTCTCTTATATTTCGGTCACTTGAGCACCAAAATTTAATCTACAAGCTTTCAAAAATAGTACAAAAACAGACATCTTTGGACAGTTTCTTTGCAAAGAGGAAAATGCCCAGTGAAGGACCCATGAACTGCGAAGCAATGGATTAATAACCCGTTTGTCAACAAATCAGGTGGATCCAGCATGTCTGTGCAAGAAGATGATCAACTGCTGGAGATCGCAAATGACGGTGGCCATTCACATATCGTGTCATGTGCTAGTTCATTATTTCCATATGCATTATTCTCCATAAATAAAACTTGTATCAAAGTTGCAGCAATGTTTTGTCAGCTTGTCATACTCTGAGAAAACGATTGATGGTTGCCTAGCACCTTCACCCCGGGACACAGTAAAACTGTCCAGCATCAGTCCACAGTGATAAAAGGTTGGGGACCACTGGTATATATAATTGCCAAAACAACCAAAGTATTTCCATTTAGCTTACCATTTTAGAACAGAAATGTGAAAGAAAAAGATTAGACATGTTCTGAACTGAGTAATTGCCTACACTTTGAATGTAATGAAAAAAAAAAAACTGTCCTCAATTTTAGTTCTGGGATTTCTAATAACACAGCACATTTTTCCAATTCACAATAAAACAACATTATTTTTTTCTGTGAAGAGCTACAGAATAAATTTGTTTTTTAGTTTTTTTTAAATCAACCCCTCACCCTCATCCATTTAAAGACACACTTTGATAACCTGACAGAACTGAATCCTTCCCAGCTTCCCAGACCTTGAGGAGACGACTCTGGGGACGCAGTGAAGAGAGGAAACAAGCTTCTGATGAAACTTCTAACAAAAGGTCCTACCTTCTTTCCTTCGTAAAAAGAGGGAAATCCAGCGAGAGACGAAGCGTGTGTGCCTCTTGGCCTCTGACAGAATGCAGAGCCTCTCATATAGGTTACAACGCCTGAGCAAACACTCTTTTAAGTATCTAAAACAGCCACACACACATAACCTTTTACCAGCTACAAGTCCTATTATTTTAAACTAAAATTTTTTATGAGATGGTGTGTCTTTGGTGGTACAACAAACATTTCGATGTTTTGTCATGTTTTTTATAAGGTATTAAATAGGGATATAATGATCAATCTGTCCCAAAACTCCCATTGTTTAAAGTAGGGAGGCACAATAGATCAGCTGTTCCTTCGGCTTAGTCCCTTAATCAGTCTAATAATTTTAATAATGTAGAAGTCCATTCTATCGGCCCAACGATGGAATCCAATGAATGATCGAAGGTTAAATGAGTGTAAGCCTTTTCTAGCGCTTCTGAAAAGAATTTTGTTATTTATTAGAATTTATTTATTTCCATTTACTGGCCAGAATTTAATCTGACTACAATTTTTTTAAGAGATCATTAAATTTAGACTGTGTTCCTAATTAGTAATGGATCACATTCATCAAAAGTTACACTATACTTTCAGTTATTCTTTCATTGGGGACCAGTTGTCGTTCTGAGTCCATGCGTAGCCATATTCACATGCCATCCCCTTTTGGGCTCGCTAGCTTGATTCTTAGTCAGAGGTTTGCAGGCAACTGGTACCTTTTAAGTCGGCCGCCAACTGCTTTCTCTGTGACAGAAAAGGTAGTCTACCTATTCTTTTACCATGCAACTTGCTAGATCAAAAGCTAAAAGAAAGCTAAAGGCCTACGAATAAGTGCTATCTGCTTCTTAATTTGTGATCCTCTAGTTTGATCCACACCAGAGAAGTACGTTGAAGCATATACAGTTGAAAACAGAAGTTTACATACACTGTATAAAAAGGCACATAACCCTTAAAAAAAGTCTGATGTTAATGTGACTAAACCTTTTCTCTTTTAGGTAAGTTAGGATTATCAAATTTGTTTCTGTTATGCTTAACAGCAGAATTATGAGAGAGATATTGTTTGAGAAATTGTTATAACTTTTCTTGAAAGTCAAAAGTTTACATACAATAAGATTATTATGCCTCTGAAAAAGTTCAGATGATGGTGTCAAGGTTTTGGAAGTTTCTGATTTGCTAATTGACAACATTTGAGTTAATTGGAGGCCCAACTGTAGAATAGAATTTAAGGAAAACCTCAAACCCACTGCTTCTTTGTGTGACAACATGGGAAAATCAACAAGTTAGAATCAACAAAAAAGCCACATTACAATTAGCAAAATTACACTGGGAAAAAGTTTTGGAGACATGTCCTGTTGTCTGATGGAACTAAGGTTGAACTGTTTGGCCATAATGACCAAAGGGGAAAGCTTTTCAAGCCTAGGAACACCATCCCAACTGTGAAGTATAGGGGCGGCAGCATCGTGTTGTGGGGCTGTTTTGCTGCAGGAAGGACTGGTCCACTTCACAGCATAGATGGCATCATGAAGAAAGAACATTATGCTGAAATACTGAAGCAACATCTCAAGACATCAGCCAGGAAATTAAACCTTGGCCACAAATGGGTGTTCCAAACGGACCATGGCCCTAAGCATACTGCCAAATTAGTTCAAATGTGCTTTAAGGACAACAGAGTGAATGTTTTGGAGTGGCCATCACAAAGCCCTGATCTCAATTCTATAGAAAATTTGTGGACAGAGTAAAAAGCTTGTGCGAGCAAGACAGCCTACAAATCTGACTTAGTTACACCAGTTCTGTCAGGAGGAATTGGCCAAAATTCCTGCAAACTATTGAGAGAAGCTTGAGGAAGTATACCCAAAACATCTGACCAAAGTTATACAGTTTAAAAGCAAAGCTAAAAAAAAAAATACCAAGGAAATGTGTGTAAACTTTTGACTGTCTGGAAATGAATAAAAAAGTATCTAAAAAATTATCTCATTATTCTGGCATTTAGCAAATGTAAATGATTTAGGTAATCCTAACGGACCTAAAATAGTAAATGTTTAGTATGATTTAACACCAGAAAAAAAAAATGGTAAAAATTTTTAGAAAATTAAAAAAAAAAAGTTATGTTCCTTTTTTTAGTGTATGTAAACTTCTGGTTTCAACAATAAGTCAGAGATGCTGCAAGACTCAGAACTATAAATTAAAGATAATAAAAGCTTCACCAAGACCTCTGTCTGGTCATATGTTAACCTAAAAACTAATTACCACCTAAAATAAAAAGTTCATAATTGACAGACAATTTCACACTTCAGTAGAACACACAATTTTCCCAAACTCAGACAATAATTATTATAATACAAGTGACTACTGCAAAATTGAGACAATTTACCAATCACACAGAGCCAAACACGAAAAGTTAAAGTTATAGATTCACAAGATACTGTACACCATATGAAGAGGATGAAGACCTGAAGAAGTGAAAAGGGCGGCAGAGAGGGGGGCACATGATGGGTAGCTGAGGCAGTAGAGGAACTTGCTCTTTTGCAGGTCTGCTACTCAGACTAGAAAGTTTATTGTTTTATTGCATAGCAATTCTTGTGACCTTGTCTCATGAAATTCCATAACAGGAATCTGATATTATAGAGAGATTAGCCATCCTTACAATATTTTTTTTAGTTCCACAGAAATGGAAGAATAATCAAGTCCTAATATTTGAGGAAGGAGGATTTTTATCACATTTATTCTGCCAATTAAAAAGATTGGAAGAGTCTTCCAATATTCTATAAAATTCTGCAGTTTAAACAATAAGGGGTTGAAATTAGCTTTGAAGAGCAGAGAGTATTTACATGTACAGATCAAAGAAAAACCAAAAAAAGCATTTTACTGCCTATTTGTCAACTACCCATATACATGTAGCCTCATTCAGTAGCATCTGACCAAATCCATAATCAGATCCATCACTGCACCCAGAAAAGCGCTCCAATATTCCACCCATACAACAGCACTTCCACCTCCTCAGTCTCTGCTTTCACCTCCCTCTCAATCTCCATCCATCACGTCACCACTCCTCCCTTTCTCCTTCTCCTCTTTGTGCTAAAAACAAAAGCTAATCATTTCCACTTCTTTCATAAAACGTGCCTGTCACATACAGTGAACAAGAGCATCTGTCATGGACCAGAATCGATCATCTTCACTGAACATGAATACTGATGAAAATGTGTTGAAGAGAATGAAAGTTGGGAAGGCTGGACGATGGCTTAGAAAGGCTTTTTTTCCCTTCACTGGAAAGCACAGAACAACCTGCGATTTACATTTAGATGGAACTGAACAAACTCTGCTCAGCCAGCCACGATGGGAGAACGCTCATCTTGGAATTATTTAAATATTTCTTAAGGGAGGGAAGCCAGAAACAGAAAAGGTAGAACGAGAGAAAAGGGGAATTCATGATGCATTTAAATGAAAAAAGAGCAACACCCAAAGGGAAAGAACCTCAATTAAATTGCTGAAAATCAAATCCTGCACACACGAGTGCATAATAATAATAATACATCTTATTTAAAGCGCCTTTCAAGAAACCCAAGGTCACTGTACAACATCATATACACAATTCAATAATTAAAAATAAACCAATAGTATAAAAATAGAGAAGATGATAAAATACAAGACATGATACAGAGTGTGGTATGCAGTTATAAAGAGTAAGTTATTTTGAACAGATGAGTTTTAAGTTTGGATTTAAACAGAGGGAGAGAGTCAATGTTGCGGATGTCAGGAGGTAGAGAATTCCAGAGTTTGGGAGCAGAGCGACTGAAAGCTCTGCTCCCCATTGTGCTGAGACGGGCAGAGGGAACAGAGAGGTAAATGGAGGAGGAGGATCTAAGAGAGCGGGAATGAGTGGTGATATGGAGAAGATCAGACAAGTAAGAAGGTGAGAGGTTATAGATGGCCTTGAATGTATGCAGGAGGATTTTATATTCTACTCTGGGTTTGATTGGAAGCCAGTGCAGATCTTATAAAATGGGGGTGATATGGTGAAAAGAAGGAGTTTTGGTGATGATGCGGGCAGCTGAGTTCTGGACCAATTGAAGCATGACACTAATATCAAAAACTGAGCACTCACTTTATTAGGTATAGCTGTTTAGCTGTTTGTTTATGCAAATACCTAAGCAGCCAATTACAATGCAGCAACTCAATGCATTTAGGTATGCAGACAAGGTCAAGACAATCAAGACAAGTTCAAACCGAGCATCTGAAATGGAAAAAGATTTTTTAAGAGATCTTGAATGTGTCGTTTTTGTTGGTTTATTTTAGAACTGCCTTTAAAAACTTTATAATCATGATATGACACATTAAAATCTTTCTCATATGTCATTTCTTATTTAAATAATCTTACAAAACATACTGCAGTTTGAGGTTTAAAAAAAACCTGCTCCCAAAACACTAGATTATAGTGTATTATTAAGAATACTATGTATTATTAAGTAACTTTTACTATACCCTCTGATCATAGCCTACTGTTAAAAACATTTTAAAGATGCAATGTCTTGTTTTCCAGTGCAAATATCTAAAAATTATTAAATCAAGATATTCTTTTACCAGGAAGCAACATTAGATGAGAAAAAAATACTTGTTAAAATGAAACTTAAGATTCAGTTCATGGTGAAAACAAGAACAAATATCTGCCAGTGTGATCAGAAAAAGGTCATTTTCATACCCCTCTTTTATTAGTTCTGTTTTTAAGCATAATCTGAGTTAATTTTGATTAGTTTCTCAGAAAACAACACTACACAAGCTCAACTTGTATCTCTTGGTTTTAGAATGTTTAGATATGAATATTAGAAAACATAAAGCAGACAAATACATTATTATTAATGTATATAAATAAATAATAATAATAATAATAATAATAATAATAATAATATAATAAATATTATTATATTAATTTATATGATATATTATATAATTTATATTATAATTAAATATATTATAAAATATATTGTTTATATTATTATATTATTTATATTAAATAAGGAGTATTTAAGGAGTGAGAAAATAAGGAGTGAGTAGCACTGTCGCCTCACAGCAAGATCGCTGGCTCGATCCTCGGCTGGGTCAGTATAGCATTTCTGTGTAAAGTTTGCATGTTCTCCCCATGTGGGTTTCCTCCGGGTGCTCTGGTTTCCCCCAGTCCAAAGATATGCGCTATAGGTGAATTGGGTAAGCTAAATTGTCCATAATGTATGTGTGTAAATGAGAGTGTATGGATGTTTCCCAGTGATGGGTTGCAGCTGGAAGGGCATCCGCTGTGCAAAACATATGCTGGATAAGTTGGCGGTTCATTCCGCTGTGACAACCCCTGATTAATAAAAAGACCAAGCGAAAAGAAAATGAATGAAATATTATTAAATATATTATTATATATTAATTGCTCTGATGTAAGACCTTTGTGTAAAAGTGAATGGGCTCTATGCACAGCTACAGTTTTAAAGCTGACGATAAACTTCAGGTGAAAGCTTAATCTGACTATTTTGGTTATTTATAAGGTTAAGGTTGTTTTTACAGCATCGATGTTGCAATGTAATTACAATACATTCAGTTAAAGAGAATTAGGCATGCATTTAGTTATTCAAGCGTAAAACGAGATGAAAGACCGTTGTAACCACTAGCCCTGTCAGTAGCAACAGGCTAGCACAGAAATTCCATTGAAAACACTGGGGTAAAATAATTGTCATGTCATATTTTAAAGACATGGCGAGTGAAAATGGAATTTAATGCAGTACTTCTTGTCCGATCTGAAACCCACTTCATATCGTATATCTAACAGGCAGTAAGGATCACTGATTTTTTAAAGAAATCAGATCTTAAATGTGACAATTTTGTAATGGACAGACAGGTCATCAGAAGCCGCCGTGTTGCCTGGCTAAAAATTAAAAGTCTGTGTGTATATAACCCATTGAGACTCTATCAAGACCCACAAACAGCCTTCCATTATAATCAGAGTCAATTATTAATAATTAAGAATTAATCTATCCTAAACACCAGACAACAAGAATTTATTGCTCAATGTAGTTGTTTTTAATATTTAATTCATATTGCTTGAAATACTAAGCTGTACTATTCCTATCTTTTATTTTAAAGATTTGTGTTGTAGGCCTCTTGCAGCTCACCCTTGCAAACGAGATCTTAATCCCAATGTTTTTTTTTTTTACCTGGTTAAATAAAGAAAAAAGAAAGGTATTCTGTAGTCAAGCAAGCCTTGTACATTATAATGGTGTGTTCTATATTGTGTTTTTGGATATAATTTATATAAAAATATATAAATCCATGTTTTAATGCTGCTAAATTTCTGTTAAACAACAACAATACAATTTATCAGCAACACAGCTCTTTTTTTATTTAGATCCACTGAAAGTAACTAAAATATTTAAATTCTATGAATTCAATTTAATTTTCATCATTACAATTTTTGTACATATTTATGTCCCACAGCCCTGCACTGCAAAAGGCATATGCAATTTTATGATAATACTACTACTACTACTACTACTACTACTACTACTACTACTACTACTAATAATAATAATAATAATGTTAATAATAATAATAATAATAATAATAATAATAATAATAATAATAATAATTCAGTTTTTGAGTGTTTGTACATATCTGTATAAGAAGGGGAAAACATGATAAGGTAAAAAGAGATGCAGGAACATCCTTATCACACTCTCCGGGTTCTAAATGCATCCCATCATTGAGTGCACAGCCTCACAGTCCAGCATAATAACACTGACCTTCAAACACAACTAAGACCAGACATACTGTAAGGCCAAACAGCAGTGCTACACACAGGAACATGAATGCAAAGGCTTCTAGCAACACATGCCCAGTTTTACACAATAACACATGTAACATGCATGAAATACAAGCACAGGTTCAATTCTCTAGTGAAAATCAGAGAAGTCTTTTTTTTTTACAGGAAGTTTTCTCTTTCAGGTTAATAACTTAAAGATTTATGTCTCGTGAATACTAATCATGCATTTATTTGATCAAAAATACATAAAGTATTTATTTTAAAACATGAGCTGTGTAAAAATACCTGTTTTCTATTTCAATAAAATAATATATGATTTTTTAGCAGCCATTACTCCAGTCTTTAGTATCACAGGATGCTTTGAACATTTTTTTAAATATACTAATTTGGTGTTTAAAAACATTACAAATTAATGAGCTACTAACTTGACGAAATGAATTAAAAACTATAAACCAATGCATTTATTAGAAATGCAAACCTTCTGGTCATGCAATGAAATGCATGCAGTCATTTTGACTACTATGGTAGTTCAACGTAGAAACACTCATAGTTCTTTTGTTTTGAAATTTTGACAAAATAACAACGTCAGAAAGAAATATACACATTAAGAAAAAGTCAGGGTATTATAGATATGTGGGTTTTATTCCAACAAAGTTAATAAATGACAAAAAATAAATAAATAACACCTTGGTAGTCTTAATACAAGTGGTTATTTTAAAGATTTTATTTCACCTCAACATTTGTCTGCTTTCATTTTATCTGTCCAAAAAACACAAGGCAGCTGTGTTAACTTTTATTTAAAGTAGTCTAAATAATAGTTACATATAGTATTGCATTACTTTACATTACTTAATTTTTTATATAAAGTTTATACATAGAATGAAATCATCAGCTTATTGTGCAGTGATCATAATGCATTAGGATGCTGTTTATTTTTCAGTAGCCCATCACATTTGTTTGATTTGTAGATTATTTATTTTAATAATTGATCTTTTGTTAGGAACTGTAAATATCAGAATTGGAAAAAAAGTTGGTTGTACATTTAATCATCAAAGCTACATACATGTTGTGTAAAAATTGCTGACTGCAGTTCACTTTATGGCCACCGGTGTCATTACAAACAAAACTTTCTGGCTTTAAAGGGCACCTATTTTACCCCTTTTTAAGATGTTATATTAATATTATGGTTCTTCTGAGTGTGCCAGTTTAGGTTCAGTTCAAAACACAATTCAGATTTTTTTATTATGATGTGTTAAAAAGTGCCATTTTAGGGGCATGTACACAGGTCACTGTTTTAGGGGCGTATTGCTTCACATGAAAATAAGTTTCAACTTCCCGTCCAATTTAACAAGGGGGCGGAGCCAAGAGCTCCCCCGCTTTGTGTATGGCTACAGACAGGCAGACTGAGAGCAGCAACATGAGTGAGAGGACCAGCATTCAGCCGTACATGTACGACTCGGACACAGACCAATCAGAAAGTACAAAATCATCTGTGTCTTTGTATAGTTTTACAGCCAACTGTGTGCTAGTTTAAAGCTCCGAGCTTGTAGCCTACACCGAGACTAATAACCAAGCACAGTGAATTAACTTTGACTGAAGGGCATCACGCACCGGATGTGACGTGGCGCACACATGACAGTTGAAAGTATCGCACACTTGCGGCGCCGGTGTGTGTCACCTGATTAAAACTTATGTTTAGAATTCAGAAATGCATGCCGCTGCGTGGCGCGACACTGCTTGCCGCCGAGCGGCGCTTCTGGTGTACGACCTGCTTGAGGCTATAACTAAAGGGCGTCATACACCAGATGAGACACTCAGAGCCACGACACGGCACACCAGACGCGCACATTCGCATGTTATTTAAAATGAAACTATTCAGATAACGCTCTGTGGTGCTGCAGACATATGAACAGTGTCTGCAGGGCCAGCTATAGAGGTGACCTAGGCGGCAGAATAGTGAGTGAACCCCCCAGTCCTCACTTTCATCTGCTACACCCACCCCCTCCCTTCCGGTACTCAGTTTCATCCGTGACACCGTTCGTTATTTCCAATGGAGGGACGCGCACAGGAGGCAAAGTGCTCGTATTTTCCAGCTGCACCTAGTTAAGATGACAGGGAGCTTCTGTGACCGCGAGAAATGCAAACCGCTGAAGTTTAAGGAAGACGCAATGAAAAGTACACATGTATGCAAACTCACCAAAACTCACAAACACTGGCGGCGAGGAAAGCGATAACTTGGTGAATGTTGAGCCCAATGAGCCTTACATCTAAAAATAGAGCAAGGGTGTTTCTTTGGTGACGTCGCTTTGACTCACACGCTGAAAATGGCGGA
The DNA here is from genome assembly GCA_903798205.1 of Danio tinwini. Taxonomy (NCBI): domain Eukaryota; kingdom Metazoa; phylum Chordata; class Actinopteri; order Cypriniformes; family Danionidae; genus Danio; species Danio tinwini. The sequence continues at coordinate 9,317,392 of CAIGQZ010032649.1, read as the reverse complement.
TGTGAAACAACATACTGAGGAGATGGTAATGCACACCTGTCAATCAATATTGGTGGGCGGGGGGACCGCACTCCTACGTCAAGTTGCGGTCGATCTCAAAACCGCTCCAATTGGTCCTCCGTTTTTATGTTGTTAAATTGAAAAAAAAGGACTGAGTGCGTTTATATCACCCCAATATGACAGTCTATACACTATACCTACACATATGTCTGTCCAAACAGCTTGAAAAGTAGATTTTTCACCATAGGTGCCCTTTAAAACAAAAAAAAAGCCTCTGACGAAGCTCAATGGCTGTTCAGCACCCTACTGCAAACCTTCAAGAAGCATGAGAGCATTAATCACCCTGACTGACCGAATAACTGACTGATCTTTCAATTAACTGATTGGCTGATATGCTAATTAATGCAGATTAATGATTTTCTGTGGATTTACAGGGATACCGATTAAGCTGCCTGAACAGCACAGCAGAATAAAGAACTAGCTGACTGGTTGACTGATGGATGGACGGATGAATGCATGGACGGATGGACTGATGGTTGGCTGACCTGTGGTTTAAGCAGAGGGAGGCGGATGTGAGCAAGAAGTGCAGGAAGCTGTGACTGACGGGTGGTCACATCATGACGGACCCAGCTGAGCAGTGCTGTTACCACGGTTTCCTCCTCTGGAACGTTCATGTCATCAGACGCTAAAAGCTTCTCCACTTCACATGAAGGCAAAAGCAGAAACTCCTGATGCCTCATGACCTCCATGAAGTGCTCCTGCCACAGAGAGACACAGAGAGAGATTATCTCTATTGGTTGATGGAACTGAGGGAGCGGTTGTCAATAGAGCATCAGTGTATGTGTGTGTGGGTGTGTGTCCGTGTGTGTGTGTGTGGGACTAATGGCCTTTCAGCATGGCAACCTGTATGTTCATTTGACAGAGGGAAATTTAGAGTTATACATCTCTTGATAGCTTAATGAATCAGCTTTCCATTGATGTATTTGTGTTAAGATATGAAAATATTTGGCCTGAGATATAATAATTAGAAAATCTAAAATCTGAAGGTTTGGAAAAATTTAAACATTGAAAAAAATTGCTATTAAAGGTTTCCTATAATGAAAATCTCGGTATAGCAAGGCATAGTAGGATAATAAAAGATCAGTATATGGAAATGGGCATACTGTAAGCCTCAGACACCAATGTTTCCTCATTTTCACGTAAATTCCACAAGTGTAAAACCCCGGTGGGCCAATCAGAAGACAAAACAAACTGTGACGAGACATGCCTAATTGGGGTCATTTATCCAGACCTGATGAGCAGCCATGTCGTCAAGCTCTGAGATCATAAAAAAAGCTCTGAGATCATTAATATTCACGCCTCTGCTGCGTTTGATGAGCAACAACATTTCCTAGTGAGACAACAATGATTATTTTTAAGCATACATTTTGTTTACCATCTATGTGGGACTTTTATTTTGAAAACGCGAGCTCCAGTTTGTTTACTGTGTGTTACTCGGCAACGACAGCACGAGGCACGTTCAAACTGGCCTCAGAACGCAAAATGCAAGATTTACAGATTATAGATTTATTTATCTCCAATCTGAGGAGGCATAAGGTATGTTTAGCTACATATTTTGTTAATGGATCATGTTTATTGTGAAATTCGATGTGTATGATTCAGCAAACATATGTAGACTGCTGAATCATGTCTAATCACTCAGCTCAACCGTCATCTGGTCATGCAGAGGTTGATATTAAGTCCTGGTGATGTTTTCTTTGACTATAGCTTTAAAATACAACCCCATACATCACTCTCTTTTGTCAAGTTTAATAGGGTATATGCAGAAGTACGCGGAATATACCTTACATTTTTTAGTAACCTGGGTCAATCGCTTCCGGTCAACTGTATGCAGTTACTAAATTGCTGTGTTTAAGGTCTGTCTTCTTTAAATATAAATGATCTCCACTGGTTGAGTGATACACAATAAAAAGTGGGTCTCAGAATGTACAAGAAGCACTGCATTAAATTACATTTTTCCACGCCATGTCTTTAAAATGTGAACATTTATTTTACCCCAGTATATTCAATAGAGTTGCTGAGCTAGCCTGTTAATCCTGACAGGCGCGTGCGTGTAAACAGCTTTTCATCTCATTTTATGCTTGAACAACTAAATGAACGCTAAAGTCTATTTAAATGATTATATTTTAATTACATTACAACATTGATGTAAAACCAAGTTATCCATATGGGAAAAAACACTAGCTGTGCCTTTATCCACATCAGATCTGGTGAGCAAAATAGGTTAATGTTACTCTAATTGGGTTTATATTTGTCCGCATTCAGTGTACATCATGCCATGTGTGTGTGTGTCTGTAATAGTGGCAAACGTCAGAGTGGAGCTCATTAATATTCATGACACGAGCCATATATGGTCAATGACGGACCTTCTGATTCTAGGGGTATTTTATGGAGTAATAAATGAGCTTATAAAACCAATTTTCGGAGATTTTTTTTAACTTATCGAAGCTGTAAACCTACTATGTAGATATCAGAGTACAATTTCACTTAAACCAATGCAGTATACGGCATTTTTAAAGTTGTCTTTAAATAAGGTTATTAGCAATACATATTACAAAAGTAGAAATAATCACAAAAATGTATTTATGGAACATGATCTTTGCTTAATATTCTAATGGTTTTGGCATAAAGGAAAAATAGGTCATTTTGATGCGTACAATGCTATTGCTAAAAAATTCCCCCTTTTTTTGTGATCTAAGGACAAATATGCATTTATATACATATTTGTTTATTTATAAACACATACAGTTGAAGTCAGAATTATTAGCCCCCCTTTGAATTCTTTTTTCTTTTTTAAATATTTCCCAAATGATGTTTAACAAAGCAAGGACATTTCCACAGTACGTCTGATAATATTTTTTCTTCTGGAGAAAGTAATTTTATTTTTATTTTCGCCTAGAATAAAAGAAGTTTTTTAAAAAAAAAATTAGATTATAATTTGTCAATATTATTAGCCCCTTTACGCTATATTTTTTTTCGATAGTCTACAGAACAAACCATCGTTATACAATAACTTGCCTAATTACCCTAACCTGCCTAATTAACCTAATTAATCTAGTTAAACCTTTAAATGTCACTTTAAGCTGAATACTAGAGTCTTGAAAAATATCTAGTAACAAATCAGTTATTAGAAATGAGTGATTAAAACTATTATGTTTAGAAATGTATTAAAAAAATCTTCTCTCCGTTAAAAAATAAACAGGGGGCTATTAATTCTTCAGACTTCAACTGTACATCTACTGTTCAAAACCATTTATTTACATTTTAACTGATTAAAAGTGAAAGTAGTTGCATTTATAACATTACAAACGATTGTTTTTTTTTTCATATGAATCTTGCTGCTAGTACTATTCTACTCATTAAAGAATTGTTGAAAAAAACAACATGGATTTTAAAAAAAATCATTATAATAATAGCATATTAGAATGTTTTTAAAAGATTATGTGGCAGGCTAGAGTAATGTCTGCTGAAATTTTAATTAAAAAATCTCTTTACAATCCCCAAAAAAATTTTGAATATAGATATATCAAAAATATATCTATATACAAGATGTATTCAAAGATGCCATTTGAAATTAAATTTAACATTAAATATTCTAATAAATTACAAATAAAGTGTTGACAATACAGTACTGCTAAACAATTTTTCCTTGCTTCTCCCCTGATAGGCAACACTGTCACACACATCCCCGGTAATACCGAGTGGACAGTGGAAATGGACATCACTGCATTATTGGGGGATGAAGGGGTTTGAAATAAAAACAAGGGAAGGAATGCCAGATAGGAAATAGAGGCGCAGATGGAAAATGGAAAGCAAGTTTTCAGTGCAGTCTCCATGACAACCCCCCTGTTGTGAACTGTGGGCGGGCTATTATGGGTTATATTTTCTTGAATGAGTTTCCCTCAGGAGCAGTGGAACATCAAACGCAGAGCGGAAAATCTGCGAAGAGGAACAGTAGCATGTCCAATTAAACACACTCGCCGTGTTCGGGGAACTTTTCAGCACCAGTGCTTCCACGACTGTTAAAATACGGCTCAATTGCTCACTCATAAACCCACAGACACGCACACAGACAGCCAGATGGACACAGACACCTATCGACGAACACAAAAACAAGCTCTCTGTGTAGAAACCGCCCACGTACACTGCTGAAGGACAAATAGAAAATACCCAGTGTGTCTGTAACTTTAAGCAGTTTAAGATGTGGCTGTGCGCACAAGCTCAAAAGTGTCCTCTAAATCACTTCCAAGTTTTGACTCGGTGAACTGCGGATGATAAATCCTTCTGTATGCGCTTGGTTAGGAGGAGGATAAACAAAGAAGAATGAAAAAAAGTAATAAAAGAAAAACTGAAGCTGAAGGAGGTATGCTGACTGAAGATAAAAAAAGGAGGTTTAGTATTCACTTTCACAATTTGCCTGCTTTTGCCCAACTGACTTCAGTGTGTGTTTGTATTTGTTTGCTCACCATTGTGTAGTTGTGTGCCACCTTATGGAGGTCCAGGCATCCCTGAGCGTCTGCAAAGGACCGAATGCCCAGACAGTTGGAGGGATGCAGTTGTTTCATTAGATAACTGCAGCAAGCCTGAACCACCGCAGAGAGCTGCAGAAGACAAGAACCTGACAGCAAACTCTCTATAGTGTCCTCTCGCAACTCCAGACGCCCTGAAGAAACACACACAGAGATCAGCTGTGCAATTTCTGTTAATGAGTGTTTCATTTTGATTGTTTGATTGATTGATTGATTGATTGATTGATTGATTGATTGATTGATTGGTATATTAATTCATTTTATTCCTAATTTAAATTAAATATAGCTTTGTTTATTGCAATTGGTCAGAATAACAAATCTTGTTTTTATTTGTTGTGATTAAAAATCATTGTTATTCAATCAAATATTGATGATTTTAAAGTTAAAACATTACTATTATGTTGTCAAAAATTACATAAATATATTTGGAAACAGACCACCTTATTATTTAAAGCAAAATAAAAGCTTCAAATAACTCAAAACTTTAAAATCTGTGGTCTACAGAAAAAAAAGATATTTAATGACAATAAATAACAAATGTTAGAATTTGTTGTGATTGAAATTGTTTATTCAAACAAATTCAGCTTAGATAAACTGTTATTATAGTTAAATCTACATGTACATCTAACCAAACATTACTGACAGATAAACACATACCTGTGTAAGCATATTGTACCAAGACCCATAATGCATCTGGGTCTACGCCCTCCATCTTGATCTCCTCTTGTTTAGCCTCTCGGACATCACTGGTGAACATAGCTGCAAAGTAATCCGACACTGATGATAGAACCAGTCTAAGGAAGAAAGACACAGAGAGAAACTGACATAATAAAACATCTCACCAACAGCCCACATGCTTTTACATGCTCTTGTGTTTTTTACAGCATTCCATACATCTTTTCGTTTATAGAACAGACACTTTATGTGCTGCAGGTAAAGAATGATAAAAAACTTGAAAAAGAAAAGTGACAGAATGGAGAAATAGCAAGAGTGGGAGAGAAAGATTAACAGTAAAAGACAGGATTTGAGGATCTGTTAACCGAAGCATGGTAAAATGAGGATTTCCTATTCAAATCCAGCTCTGCAGACAAAGATATTCACATACACACACACACTCAGTCGAAGCTTGGGGCTTTAAATCTATTAGACTCATAGCCAAAATGCTAATTACTATATCAAAGAACTGAGAGCATGTGTGTGTGTAAGTGCTTGCATTACTGTTTGAAAGGAAGGCAAAGACTATAAGGTCTATTTTTTTATTATTATTATTACTTTTTTTTAACATATTAAGAACTATTAACTTATTAAAACATTTTACTGTTCTGCTTGCATGTGTGCTGGCTTTGCTTTATTATATTTTGTAAAAACTTACTTTACTTAAGTCATTTCCATTAGGTTAACTAAAAATAAAGATTCTAAAATTATTAATTCCCCTTACATTTATTCCAAACCTAGTTTTTTTTTTTCTTTTGAACACAAGGAATTTTTGAAGAATGTTGAAACTTTGTCCTATAATAGAATAAAAGAACGTGCCTATCAGAGTGTGCCTCAATCTCCGGCTGCGTGCACCTGATAAACAGCACAGTGACAGGCATACTACAGTAAGAACTCTACCGATGATTATTTGATGTATTTGTTGTGGATTCAATTATAACCTTTTTGCAACGAGTCACACACAATGTTGTTACAAAGTTCAAGCACACACACAGCAGACACACACACACAGTGTACATGTTTAACTTTGCACTGTTTTTGCACGGCAAATGTGACAGAATACACATTAATATCCACTGCTACCTGGAAATCCGTTATGTTAATGTACAAAATAAACCTGATTTTACGATTCAAACAAAGCGTTTGAAGCGTCTTCTTTTATAATTGTACTGACATGCGGCTGTGGTGATGAATTACAGGGATTTTACCGTATTTAAGTTATTTACTTTATTATACACATGCATTGTTTTAAAAATGTTTTAAACTTGTAAAACTCATTCTTGATCGCATTAATTCCATTTGGTGCACAAAAATAGTCCTATATTCATCGATAATATGCCCCTGTAACTATCATAAATGTGAAAATGAAAAGTTATTGGCATCATGCTACCACATAGCCTTAATTTTACCTTAAAATTGCATTTAAAAGTATGTTTACTAAAAAGTTACATTGTGGAGTTTGCCCAAAATTTGCATAAAAACTGATTTCCATGTCTATAATGTCAATTAAACAAGCTAATGGTATTTTGTAATTGAGCCTAGTTTCTCTCAAGGTTTTTTCCTTCACTTTTGTCAATTGGTGAAGTTTGTTTCCTGCTACTGTCGCCACTGGCTTGCTTGGTTTGGGACTTGTGGAGCTGCACATCGATGGATTTGCTCTTCAGTGTTTGGACCTTCAGCAGTGAAATTTAAACTACACTGAACTGAACTAAACTGAACTTCAACAAAAGAAGGAGCTGAGCTGAAAGGCAATTATTTATTTATTTGAAATGTTTTTAATTCCCAGGTTCTGCAGGTTGCAATGTCCCGAATTTTCACTGGCAATCTTAAGCCAATTGTAATCGTTTGTTTTGGTTCAATTAGGAATTTCCACAAACAACGCAGAGCCCGGGGGATAAGAATGAGTGCTCCAACTTGGCCCCCGTGATCTTGTTTTACCGATTTACCAGTCAATCTACGTTCCTATTCTCACCTATACCCATGAGCTTTGGTTCATGACTAAAAGGACAAAATCTCAGATACAAGTGGCCAAAATGAGTTAGCAGAGCGCACACTTATAGATAGAGCAAGGAGTTCTGTCACCCGGGAGGCGCTCGGTGTAGAGCTGCTGCTCCTCCACATTGAGAGAAGGCAGCTGAGGTGGCTCGGGCATCTGTTTCAGAGGCCACCTGGACGCCTACCCAGGGAGGTGTTCCAGGCATGTCCCACCGGCAGGAGACCTCGGGGAAAACTCAGGAAATGCTGAAGGGACTATATCTCTCGGCTTGCCTAGAAACACCTCGGGATTCCCTGTTGGAGTTGGATGAATGTCTGGAGATAGTGAAGCCTGATGCTGTGTTCACACCAGATGCAACAAGCGCGGATAAATCACGATATTCGTGCATAAATAGATGTGTGAACATTTTGAGTTTACTCGCTTCATTCACGCGTCAAATCTGCTTCATTCGCGTGTCAAATTCACTTCACAACAGACGTAGATTCGCCTGATGGGCAGAGCTTCTGTCTGCCTGGTGACTCTAGCTTTGTTGCTAAATGGCTAACATGGATTTTATAAAGAGAATAACTGTGTTTATGTGCTTCATAAAGGCTGAAAAACAGCATAGATTTGTTTTGAGCTGTGTCTGAGTCTACTAGATCCTTTCAGAGGTGCACCCAGCTCTGAGCTCATAAACTCCTTCAAAAACTTAACCTGGATGATAGAAGCTTTCAGCGGTGCTTCTGACTGAGCCAAGCCCAGTTTGATGAACTGTTGTCGGTGTCGGCAGGAGGATTTTCCCCTGGGACACCAACAACAGGCGCTACATCATAATTACGCCCCCACAATTGCAAGCTCCTGATTGGTTAACGCTGCGCGAATGTCTGCTGAACTTCAGATTTTCGAACTCAAGCAATTTGCGCTATACACAAGTCAATCGAACAAAACGCTCAACACGCACCGATCCATTCGCAGGAATGGTGTCATTCGCGCCGCCTCGCGTCTTTACATTGACTTAACATGTAAATCACTCGTGCTTGACTCTTCTTCCGCGTCTGGTGGGAATGCATCGTCAGACTGCTGCCCCCATGACCCGGCCCCAGATAAGCGAAAGAAATTGAATGAATGAATAAATTGTAATTAAATTGGGTCGACCCCTTGCACAATCAAAAGAAATGTTACTTCTTCAAAAATTGACAATATTATATAAATTTGTGACGTTTAGAAAAAAAAAGGTAAAAAAAAGCATGAAATTTAAAGCATGAATTAATTCTAAACTAAAATCTTCAAATAATTCTTAAAATCACACAAACATTCAATGATTACAAATTATTGTTAGAGCTTCAAAACTGGCTCTGACACTCCATTCAAGTGCAGTTACAAAAACATCTCAAGAGTGTAATGGCGAAAACACATGCAGGAATTATGACAAAGGAGAAGTAATGAGGGGAGAGAAGAAAAGAGAAAGAAAGGGAGCACAAATGAGGCTCGAGGAGAGAAGCGGGGAGTGAAAGCACATTAGAGACTGTGAGACTCATTTAGCAGCAGGAGTAACACTCAGCATTTGCCCTCGCCACTATCCTTCACTCTCTTCCCTTTCCTTCATCACAGAGCAGATTGCTTTAAAACATTTCACTTTACACCCTGAATGCAGTAGTCTAGCAGTTTTCTCTTGTTTTTTTGTTTTTTTTTACTCAAATTAGAGATTCACTGAATAACTGATTCAGCTTGATTCTTATAGTAGCCTGAAAAGCAAGATTTTAGGTTGCAGATGGTGTTTTAGTAAAAAAAAAAAAGTACAAAGGCTATTTATTTGCTATACAGTGTATGTGTGTGCATTTGTGCATCATTATAAATAAAACACCAGCAAAACCTTCCAGCTGCCTGAGGCTTTGCAATCAGCAGAACTACGCCATCAACACACACAAACAGAGAAGAACATAATGAAGGAGAGGATGAACAGATCAGAGAGAATAAACAGATTGAATGCCAAGGTGCAGCAAAAGCAGCATGATTTTATATTGAAGGATTTTTTCTTACTATTCTGAAATTGGTCTGTCAAATTTAAAACATGCAATTAATACATTTCAATATTATTATCACATTAATTCCATTTGACAGTATAGCAGGTACAATAGGTCTGATTGGATCAGAGCTGACACAAAAAGTCCCTATAGTGCTTTATCAGTAAATGCTGAAGATGAAAACGTACTGGTGGTTTATTTACAAGTCAAAAACAAATGGGGTGTTTAGCAAAGGTGAAGTCGTTTGCATTCTTCATAAGATGGAATTTAATTATCACTAAAGTTCCCAAGAGTGAAATACTGTTATGCATAAACATGTTAATGTGAAAATTAAGTCTATAGAGCATTGTGAAATAAGCATTGTGAAGTACAGCACATTAGCAGTAAATTATTTGATAGCATTTCCTATGCATTTTGATGAACAGAATAAGCAAACCTTACACGAGAATCAATTTATTACACACAAGTCTAGTCTTCCCTGAATACTTTAGTATATATTATCAAATATAATAAAATTATATAATATAATAACTATAACAAATATAATAACATAATTATTATATATATTATTAAATTATTACAGAATTTAAAATGATTGGAGTCAGTTCACGGTTTCTTAAAAATGATATCTACAGTGAACAATATAATATTAAAACATTTTGTCTCAATAATATTTTGATAAATCTACCAATATACCAGAGATGGTTTTTTTTTGTAATTATATACAGTTTTATGCAAGTGTTTGGACATCCCTGATAATTATCAGAATTTCAAGTCATAGTCTGCTGGTCTTTCAAAGCAGAGATTTAATTTGGATATATTTTATCCGCCATGGAAAAAGCAACATTTCAATTCTGACATAACATTTATTTAATCAACAGATGCAATGCAATTTAAATCAACAAAAACAGATAGGTGCACTAATTTGGGCACCCCTATAATGACATCAACATTTTGTATTTGCTAAAAAGTGGGTGCCGAGTGTGAACGCTTTTTTTTTTCAAATCAATCGATAAATATTCAATGATGTTCATATCTGGGGACTGAGCTGGCCATTCAAGAACATTGTATCGTGTATGAGCATGAATTCCTTGGTATATCTGGAACTACGCTTTGGGTCATTGTCCTGCTGAAACATCCAAACCTGCTGTAACTTGACTGATCCCTGAACATTGTCCTTAAGAATGTGCTGATACTGGGTGAATCCATGCAACATTCAACTCTAACAAGGTTTCCAGCACCTGTGCTTGCCACACATCCCCACAGCATGATAGAAACCATATTTTACAGTGGGAAGCAGGGTCTTCTTTGCCATGCAAACCGCCTGTGGTTGTGACCAGAAAACTCCATCTTAGTTTCATCTGTCTACGGTATATTTTTCCAAAATTATTCAGACTTGTTCAGATGAGCCTTTGCATGCCTCAAATGACTCGGCTTGATGGCTTGTTGGCAGAACACAGAAAAGGCTTTTTCTGCATAATCTTCCATTGAACTGTTTTTTTGTGAAGAGTATACTTAAATACTGTGGAATTATGTACAATGACATTATCAGCAGCAAGATGTTCTTGGAGCTCTTTGGAGGGTCTGTGGTCTGTCTGTGACCATTCTATTAATTCGCCTTTGCCTTTCTGATGTTTTTCTTGGCCTACTCATCTTTCCTTTACAAGAACTGTTCTTATGGCCTTCCATTTTCTTACTATCTTTCTGACTGTGGAAATAGAGACGTTAAACCTTTGGACTAGTTTTCTGTATCCTTCTACTAGTTTATAGGTCATTAGAAAGTTCTTTTGAGGTTCCCATGTTGCTACTTTTTGGTTTACAATAAGGAGAAGCACAACCAGCAATCAGCTACCTTAAATATCCTTTTTCATGATTGGTTGCACCTGTGTTAGGATTGTTAAGGTGCAATGAGTCACTCAAATCAATTGTGTGTTGTAATCAATCAGCATTAACTGACTACAGGTTTTTAAATTTACACAAAAGAGAGGGTGCCCAAACTTTTGCATGGCCTATTTTCAGTTTCAATTTAATTTCACACATCTCAATACTGCAACACTGCATATTTCTGTCTGAACAACATTACATTATCTAGCTTTCTCATAATATATA
>CAIGQZ010032649.1:9266172-9305581 GCA_903798205.1 Danio tinwini | reverse complement strand
ATATGATATGATATGATATGATATGATATGATATGATATGATATGATTGATATGATATGATATATGATATATGATATGATATGATATATGATATGACGTGATATGATATGATATATGATATGACGTGATATGATATGATATGATATTATATGATATGATATGATATGATATGATATGATATGATATACGATTCAATACTATGCAATGCGATAGTTGATCTCAAAAAGAAGATAATGCAAAGTAACACTATGTTTATATAGCAACAAATTAAGTGACCTTAAGACTTGATCAAATATCTGGCAATATTTTATCCTTATTTTCCACAGATGTGACTATTTTAGTAGATAATACATCAAAAACGCATTAATTGGCTTTTAAATTGATATTGCTTTGAGTTATTATGTTGTTTGTATGATTTAGTCTATTTAGATATAAAACAAATAAAAGTTTTTATTTCACTTTAGTCTTTTTTAATCCTTGTATCATTTAACTATGTATACTTTCTATTTTACATTTTTCTATTTAATTTTCTGACAAAGAGCCACAAAAAGAAAATCGTTCATTTCCTTGACGTTATTATTATTATTCATCTTTCTGAGTCTATTTGAGTAAAGAAAATTGTATGCGTGTGTGTAATTTGTCATGCCTACACATTTGCATGCTCACACTAATGTGTAGACTGAAAACAATGTTCCGCCTCTTCTCCTTCCCTCATTATTTCTCTCCCTTTACAGGTACTATGTACATTACATGAAATACATTTTTGTTTAGTTTAGCATGTTATATTTACAGCTACAGATATTGATACAGATTTTTTTGTATTTTATAAAGTGATTTGGGCGCTTAGGATAATAGTTACAAACAGGATGTGATTAGAGTAGTAGATCATTATATGTGAGAAAAGTTTATACATAGACAAATTCATGTTATGTGAAATTAAGAGTTATTAGACACATTACATGTCTGTCGTTCTCATTGAATTTTACCAGATAAAAGGATTCATTCATTCATTTTCTTGTCGGCTTAGTCCCTTTATTAATCTGGGGTCACCACAGCGAAATGAACCACCAACTTATCCAGCACAATTTTACGCAGCGGATGCCCTTCCAGCCGCAACCCATCGATGGGAAACATCCACACACTCATACACTACAGACAATTTAGCTTACTCAATTCACCTGTACCGCATGTCTTTGGACTGTGGGGGAAACCGGAGCACCCGGAGGAAACGCACGCGAACGCAGGGAGAATATGCAAACTCCACACAGAAACGCCAACTGACAGAGGATAGTTTACCCAAAAAGGATAGTTTACCCAAAAATGAAAATTTACTCATCTTTAAGTGGTTCCTAACCTTTGTAAATTTATTTAACAAAAAAGACGATATTTTGATGTTTCTTTGTAGCCAGTACCCATTGACAGGAAGGTAAAGTACATCACTATGGAAAACAAAGGTTACTGATTTCCAACATAATTCATAATAACGAATAATGTTATTTTGTGTTCAACAGAAGAAACTCAATTATTTACATATTCATTTAGCAGATACTTTTATCCTTACAAGTGAGAATAATTGAACACTTCAAATCCATCTCAGGCTCAACCTGATTACATACCCCTATATACATTACTGGAGAGCGCCAAATACGTCCCAGGAGCTACATTTTTTTGCAGTTTTTGTATTCACGAATCCACCAGAGGCCGCTGTGTACCCTTTTTGAGATCACAAATTTCTCTTGCGAGTGCCATTCGCACCTGCTCTTCTTGCATAAATCCACCAGAGGCAGCTGTTGACTGACTTACTGACTGACTGATCAACCCAACCGATAGTGTTTTAAAAAGCACAGATTGACCAGCAACCACCCACTTTCATAAACCTAACCAACAGTGTTTCCCAAAGCAATCCAGAAAAAGAAAAGCCCTTGCGGCAGCATGACTTTTACCACGTTTTCAGATTTTACTGCATTCTCACACAGTTATTAACTTGTTTATTAAATTTTTTGGCTTTTGTTTTTTTCATGCCTGCTTTCTGGAACTCATAAGCGTGAAAACAAACGGCGTCATAATGCCCCATAGTGTTTGTTTTAAAGATGAAATGCAGCCATACGTTTCTCTGGCTACATATTTCGCGATCTCCAGAAATGTACATGGGGTATATAGGGGTAGGTTTTCAGAATGAGCCTAGGGTGTTCAAATCACCAGAAAAGCAACAATATGTAGATATAGTGACAAATCTAGGTTAGTTTAGCATTATGTTTTAGAACAAACAAAGAACCAAGCAGGGCAAACAGATAAAAAAAATACATAGGGAGTGCTAATGTTGGATTGTTGATGAAAGAGATGCGTCTTTAGCGGTTTCTTAAAAATGGCCAGAAAAAAAACAAGTCTTTCCACAAGGATGGAACATTAAAGGTCCTTGCAATTGATTTGTGCCCCTTTGAGATTACCACAAATTAACGTCTGGTCCTTCCGGGTACATAAGCTTGAAAAAGTGTGTTCAGGTGTAATGGAAAATTTATATTTACCATGGAAAAGCTTTGTATCTGTCAGCTTAATATATTTTGTAAAATGTTTTTTTTGTTTGTTTTTTTTGTCTTTGAGCTGCAGCTCTCTAGCTAGACATAGCCAGAAAGGAAGTATTTGAAAGTTAAGTTTCCAGTTCAAGGTGTGAAAGCTGTATTCCATTTTGACACCCCTATGCAAATGTTCATTTTTGATACCAATGTGTTCTGCAAAGTTTATAATAATACATATGTAATATTGAAGCTATATCAATCTAAGATGCCGTTTTAAGATTTTTATTTTCTCTAGGTTTATTACCATTGATTGAAGATGTATTCACAGCATGAATTAAGTGTATAAAAAAGCTTTACTTCCAGGACACAGATAAAGAGGTGCAGAGCCATTGGTTAGTTTGTAGGTGAATGACATCGCTTTGAAACTGATACAAACTGCAATGTAAATAAAACAATTGTATTACAATAAGTCATGACAACAAATGTTTTTATTTTACTTGGTTATTTTAATACATTATTCGGGTTTCAACAAAACAATTTTAACTTTGAGTTTGACAGATAAAGTTAAGTAGATGACTAGACATGGTCATTTTATTCTACTAAAAATTTATTCTACAGCAAGATTTTTCTTTTTCTTTTAAAGTGTGCAAATAGTGGCCACTGTAGATTGATGAATAAAGGTATGACAAGCGTTTTGTGGTTCATGAAAGACCACTATCACTGCTATATTCCAAATCATTTGCAGAGGCTTGATGGGCTTGGTTGATTGAAAAACACCAGCAAAGAAAGCATTTCTATAATTGTGCAGTTGAGCAACATGTTCTGATCACTGCAGGGACAGGACATCAACATAATGTCATATTGACGTTGTACCCCAACGTCCTGGGGACATCAGAACCCATTGTCAGGCAGTCAACAATGTCCAATGTCTAACCTAAAATTAACCTAAATTAACCTAAAATCAACCAAATATCAATATCTAATCATGTTACACCTTTATGTTGTGTAGAAGTTACCACTATGACGTCAATCAGATGTTGGATTATGGTCACTTTCCAACACAACCTAAAATCAACCAAATGTCAACGTAATTTGACGTTGTTGCTGGCCGTCTAAAAAATGTTGTACTTAGACGCTTAGCAACGCCTAAATCTAACCTAATACTAACGTCTTATGATGTCGTGTGCCTGCAAGGATAAGAAGGGTCTAATATTGCTTATGTTATATAGAGTGAATCTGCATGATTGGACAGTTCTAGTAAATGTGGTCTGTAAAGTTCAGCTGATTATCAGGAACCAATATATGTTACTAAACGGAAAGAGCTATGGTCGAGATGCAAAGCTGTATGGTGAAGTTATGGTTAAGAGTTGGGTTGGGCGGGATTACATCAGCTCTGTTTTGACAAGATTGAGTAGGATATGATGGTCCAGGAGGAGATATCTGTCAGACATGCTGATACCTGAGCAGCAATTGTCAGATTATCCAGCTGAAATGAGATGTAGAGTTAGCTGCATCAGCACAGCAATGGTAAAAACGCCATGTTTCTGGATGAAAGAACCAGGTGATGCAATGTACAACCCCAAATCAGAAAAAGTTGGGATAGCATGGAAAACGGCAATAAAAAAGTAGTAAGTTCTAAATTTACTTTGACTTGTATTTCATTGCAGTCAATATGAACACAATATTTCATGTTTGTCTTCATTTCAATTGTAAATATACATCCTTTTCTGTCATTCAGACCTGCAACACATTTCAAAAAGTTGGGACAGAAGCAATTCAGAGCTAGTAATCAGGTAAATTGGTTAAATAATGATGTGATTTGAAACAGGTGATGATCTGGAGGACTGGCTGAACTACCGTGTTTTTCGATCCCTTAGTTTACACTGCATTAAGAATCATCATTTATCTATAAAGTAAGCAAGATCACCACATCTCAGGACTACTTTGGCAAGCCTTTGTCAGATACCACAATATGTAGTTACATCCACAAATGCCAGTTAAAACTGTACTGTGCCAATAGGAAGACCTATGTTAACAGTGTCCAGAAGCACTGCCTACTTCTCTGGATTTAAAGGCATCTTTAATGGACCATCAGACAGTGGAAATGTGTACTGTGGTCAGATGAATCAGTGTTTCAGGTATTTTGTCGGAGGAATGGATGTTTTGTGCACTGGACCAAAGAAGAAAAGGTTCATCCAGACTGCTACCATCAACAAATCCAATAGCCAGGGTCTGTCATGGTATGGGGTTGTGTCAGTGCCCTTGGCAAAGGTAACTTGAACTTCTGTGATGGCACCATTAATGCTGAATAGATATTTTGGAGCACAATATGCTGCCTTCTTTTCTAGGGACGCCCATGCATATTTTAACAAGACAATGCAAAACCACATTCTACTTACATTACAAAGTGCTTGCTGCAGAGGAAGAGGATACAAGTACTTGACTGGCCTGTCTGCAGTCCCGACCTGTCTCCAATAAAGAATCTGTGGTGCATTTTGAAGTGCAAAATGTGACAAAGAACACCCAGAACTATTGCTCAACTAAAGACTTGTTTGCAGGAAGAATGGGACAAAATTTACACCTTGAGGCACCCCAGTAGCAAGATTGTATGGCTCAGGCATTCGCCCCTCAAAGATACACTAAATGGCCTACTTGAGTGGTAGGAGCTGAACTACTAGCGCAGATCATAAGTTTCCCATTGCCCTGAGGGTTGCCAAGAGAATTTGGTGGACAAACGAAGCAAAAAAAAATCAAGCAAGATGAGCACTAAGGATTTGTGTTTGCAACAACAGATTTGAAATAAGTGGATGGTGAGTAAATGATGACAGAACCTTTGGGTCAACTAGACCTTTAACTGGAGTTAAGCTGACTTTATTATCAGCCATCAGAGAATATACAATAGGTTGAATCTAACGTCTGTTCCTTCAATTAAACTGCACAACTAAGTGAAAACAGCATAACTAAGTGAAAGAATATTTAAACATTCATGACTGTAATATGACATTAATATATTGATGCATTGCCTTTAAATGCCAAAAAAAGAACAGTTGTTGAAAAAAAAGCTGTGGTAGTAGTTGCTGCACTTTCATGTTTGTTATGAATGCTGTCATTCATGTATGGCAAATGTTTGTTATGGAAGTCTGCATCTACCTTCTCATTATTTCTTTCCTTTTTTCAGGAGCACTACATAAACAGCTTGTTCTTCCTGTTCAGTTTCGATAGCAGACAATAAACTCCATCAAAAATCACACTCAAAATAATACCACCGCCGTTTCAAAAGTCTAAAGTTTTATGTAAAATTCAGAAACTGCAATACTTGCTGACAATGGAGTGTGCTATAAATGTGCCGTGGCTGCTAGTTTCAGCAGTAAACTGTAACTTCCATCACTCATCTAAAGCATCTCCAGGGCATTTATGATTCAGCAACATGAACTGAATCCACTCACATATCTTGTGTCAAAGACCTCACAATGGAGAAAAACCTGTCAGTGGGTTTAGAAAAGTTGGTGTATTTTAGTTTGAGGTCATTTGGTTCAACTAAACAATGCTTCATTAGGAAAGCTACACCATTATTTGCTGCAAACAGGTATATTGTTCGTTGGTGAAAACCATTTGGCTCTTAAGATGCATTTTGATTGATCGGATCAGAAAGATTTATTGCTAACAGCAGTAAACAAATCAGTCTCTTTGGCCCTTTTATGTTCAAAGAGGGTCAATAAGAGGGTATATAGTCCTTTTTCCTGACATTTCAATAATATATCAAGAGATAAGATTGTGCAGTTGACATACTTTACATTAAAAAGAAGAAACTGAGCACTAAGGCACAAGATGTATATGGCATGATTTGTTACTATTTTCAGACCAGCACAACTGTAATTTTGACGTTTTGCACCAAGTTGTTAAAATAGTAAATCCATTTACACCATTTTGTGGACTCATGGGTGTGCTGGTCTAAAAAAAAGGTGTGTTAAGGCGCATTGTTAGTGCTTTGCTATTTTAAGGGACTGACACGTCATACACTACAGTCAATTTTAGCATACCCAATTCACCTGTACCACATGTCTTTGGACTTGTGGGGGAAACTGAAGCACCCGAAGGAAACCCACGCGAACACGGGGAGAACATGCAAACTCCATACAAAACCGCCAACTGACCCAGCCAAGGCTCGAACCAGCGACCTTCTTGCTCTGAGGCGAACGCTCTACCCAATGCGCCACTGCGTCACAATTTGCATTTGTATAATATTTTTATTATTAGTAGTAGTAGTGTTTATTATATGCATATTTATGTTTATTTATAAAAAACAAGTTTAGATTTGTCCACCTGTCAGGTTTTGGAGACGTATGCGTCACTATAGGACTCTAGAATTATAGGACATAGAATTATGTGCGTTTAGACATTACTCAGTTTTTTGACCACACTTCATTATTATTATTCATTTATTTGTTTGCTGGAAATTAGAACTGAATTTAGAAATAGTTTTAAAACAAATCTATGCGCTTAAATGAAATTATATATGTATGCTAATAGATGTCTTCAGTGGAGCAAGTTTTTACCATTTTCTTACTTGTTGAAAGTGGAGTAAAGTAAAGAGTAAAAGTAAAGCAAAGAGAAAGTAAAGAGGCCGAATGAAGGAGGTTCCTTTATCCTCACACAGATTGGCTCTTAAACTGTTTTCTCGCTAGTGAAGCATTCCGTTTTTTTACTTACAAAGTCCATGTAAATAGCAAATGCGCAATGGTGCGACACAACTGACTCTTAAAGGGAATAGGAGATGTGACTCTGATTGGTTTAATGCACATTATGCTCAAAACACACCTATAAATCATTAAGACAATAAGCCCAACCCTTTTAGACCATGAGCCAGGGCGCAGAGTGTATTTCTCTATCCTTAAAAAAGCAAAAGTTGATCCTGACACGCCCTTAATGCTTTTGTGAGTTTACTCGCTTCATTTGTGCATGAAGTTCTATTCATTTCATGTCAAATTCACCTCACAATAGACACAGATTCACGTCATGGGCAGAGCTTCTGTCTGTCCGGTGACTCTAGCGTTGTTGCTAAATGGCTAACATAGATTTTATTAAGAGAATAGCTTTAGGAAGGCTAAAAACAGCATATATATATTCGCTTGGAGCCATGTCTGAGTTCACTAGATCCTTTCAGAGGTGCACCCAGCTCTGTGAGAGCTCCTCCAGAAACTATACCTGGATGATGGAGGATTTCACAGGTGCTTCCGACTGAGCCAAGCCCAGTTCAATGAACTGTAGTCAGTATCGGCAAGAGGATTTCCCCACGGGCCATCAACAACAAGCGCTATGTCCTAATAATGCCCCATACAAGAGCAAGCTCATGATTGGTTAACATGGCGCAAATGTCTGCTGAAGTTCAGATTTTCTAACTCGAGCGATTTGCGCAAAATGAATGAGGTTCATTCGATACATTCACACGAACTGCGTCATTCGCGCTGCCTCATTCGCGCGCATCGTGCCGCAGGATGTCTAGTGGCATCTTTGCATTGACTTAACATGTAAATCAGTCACGCTTGACACTTCATCCGCATCTGGTGTGAACGCAGCATTATGGAATCACTATTTTTGGTGAATATTTTAAAGTTAAAATACGAAGTAAATGCCCAATCAAAATATAATAAATTTTCTTTCTATTCCTTTATTCTTAACAATGTACATTTAACATGTACAGTACATTGCTGTACACATCTAAACTTTGGTCATCAAAAGTACTTTTTTATGAATAAAATACAGTTTTTCACCTCTATTTACCCTATAAAGCAATCCAGAAAGCTATCCAGTCAAATGTGTTTAATAACTTCTGAAATTGGTCAAAAGAGAACAAGCTCAGAATATATCAGAGATCATTTAAACCTATATTTTGTGCTGTACTGATGAAAACACATCTGTAACATGTTTCATAAGTGTTAACGTGTTAATAATGTTTATTACCTGTGTGCCGGTATTCTGCGATCTCCAGCGAGAAGGACGACGTCACAGAGTTTCCTGGTCCTCAGGTAGGCCTCCATACGCCTGAAGGTGTGTTCAGCATGACTGTGTGCCTGGAAATGTTCATCTGACACACACGGCTCCATCGACGCACATGAGGACAAAGTCACAGTGCTGTTGGATGTCCTAAAAACACACATGAGCTGTGTTAGAAAACAATGCGAATGTAAACCAAACTCCATGAAATAGATCATGTGTTAATTCAGCTTGATCTCAGGATAATGTCAGTTTAGTGGCTAATTGAATTCGTAGGAGTTCAGTCATATGAAAATATAGGATTTTTAAAAGGAGGCATGACACCAAACTACAGCCCTTAACCTTAAGGGCTTAATAATAAGATTGTACGAATTCATACGAATTAGCAACAAAATCAAAAAGTTACAAATTGCTATGAGATAGTGTTGGTTAATTACAGAATTGGAAAAAAAGAAAAATAATTCCACTAATAAACCATAAGATAAGGGCACAATATATAGCCCTTCATAAACAAAATTTATTACAGCTGTTGTGACTCATATTGACAGTGTTTTTCCTGTTTATGCTTTAGGCTATTTACTGCAATTATCTAGTATGCTATTTTTACATGCAATTATGGAATTTTGATTAAATGTGGGCAGTATTAAACAGTACATGTTTTCATTGTTACACCATAAGTGGAGCTATTACGCATCTTCTGATCTATTTGATCACTACGTTTGAATCATTATTCTCAATGTTACCTGTACATAGCCTATAACATGCAATTTTCTCAGCTTTATTTTTAAAAGCAGTCTTTTTTAAAGGGTACCTATGATGAAAATCTACTTTTGGAAGCAGTTTGGACAGAACTGTGTGTAGGTATAGTGTGTCCACAGTCACATTGGAGTGATATAAACACAAGTCTCTTTTTAAAAATTTACTGACGTTAAAATAGGATCCAAATCCAAGTGATTTTGAGGCCCACTGCAACTTGATGTAGGAGTGTGGTTTTTCCCGCCCACCGAATTGATTGACAGGTTCCATGTCTCCATAATAAGTAATAAATAAATTTCATAATAAATTTGAAAAAGTCAAGGTTTTAAATCCGTAAAAATTTTCTGCAATACCGTTCCTAAGGTATGTGTATGCTTTTTTATTGCCTTTTTTTTGTTATGTTTTTTAGGACAGCGGTATCTTCAGCAGAAAAGACAGCCAAAGATGCCATTTGAAATTGTAAAAAAATCTGTTTTTTAAACAAATGAAGACAGCAGAAGTCAAAAATTAATTTAACCTGACATGTTTACTCTTCCAAAAAATTTTAAATGTTTCTCAAAATAAAATATATTGTGTTCAAAAGGTTAAATAATTATATTTTTTTACCAAGACATTTAAAAAGAATATATTTTAGAGCAGTAATCATAATACCAAGATACCGTGATATTTTTATCTAAGGTTAACATACCGTCAGAATCTTATACCGGCCCATGCCTAATGTATACACATGTCCACAGAACATTTTTTACAAAGAAACTGGGATTAAAACATATGTTACAGCTGCACCTCGCTAATTAATTTTATCAAAACGTTCAAAACGTTCAAAAACTGCATGTTTGTAAAATCGCTTTTTTTTCCTCTTAAAAGTTATAATCACCACGGCTGCATGGTGTCAGTAAATGCGCATGTGTGTGTGTGTGTGTGTGTGTGTGTGTGTGTGTGTGTGTGTGTACTGCAAATGACATTTGTGTGAGACTCATCATTTCAGAAAGGCTTGAATAAATTAGACCCCAAATACATCAAATAAACTTACTTGGTATTTTTGACTAATGAGCTGTATTTTAGCTTCATTTGTGTCTCTCTATCACTGACTGCTGTTTATCTGACGTAATGCATGACAAGCAGACATGCACATCAGAGCGGTGGGCGGGGAGAAGCAGCTCATTTGGATTTAAAGCCACAGGCTACAAAACAGCTACATAGTCTTCAGACACCAAAATGGACAGATTCAACATTATATAATACATAATCTGATGAATATTTTAAGCTGAAACTTTACAGACACATTCTGGAGAGACCAAAGTCTTATCTTACATCTTGTAAAAGGGGTAAAACAGGTGCCCTTTATTAAAGATTATGCAAATTGTTGATAAAAAGTATTGGTGAGTGGACTTGACAAACCACCTGTAGAGAGATTGTCTCCCGCGTCATTCAAATCATGTGTATGAAAGCATTTTGGCTTCCCTGTAAAAGATAATGATGATGGAATAAATGCTTTCTTAATTTATTATTAAAGGTGTTTTCTGTCACTGCTGGTTTAGCCTGCATTAAAGCATTTAGTGTAAAGCTGCACAATTAAACATTAAAAGATCAGGATCTCAAATTAAACCAGCGTAACATGAATGATAAATGATAATGATCTGCATATGCTTATTAATCCTTTGAAGCGCTGCATTCAAATATGCGTTTGATCTAATTAGATTCAGTTTGTACACTTTTAATTGTTTTACAAACAATTAAATAACACAGAAGAACTGGGAGAACAGTTTATAGTTAGATATAAACACTGATGTTTATGGTAAAGATTAAAATCACTGTTTAATGGAACTTGACGCTGGTGAATGTTGTAGCAATTACATTGTGTAACCAATGGGTGGTGACAAACAACCATCAAAATTATGTCACTGAATAGGTTTTCAAAAATGAAACATGAATAAAACATGAAGTTTTATGTGTAAATTGTTGAGTCATTATTTGAAAATAAATAAGATATGTTGTAGTGTTAGATTTCTATATTTAGCATTATCCGCAACAGTAGCAAACATCATTTTTAGTAATTTTTGGAATATTTAGCTTTTTTCAGCAGGTTCTTTCTTGATTTTTATTTTTATTAACATTATAGTTTCTAAATTCTGTTTGTTAAAACCAATGTTTTTGCAGTAATATTTTGTGTAAACGGAAAGCAAAAGACATTTGTGTCCTCCCTTTTTTGCGGATCTAAAAAATGGTCCGATTCGTAACTTAAAAACGGTAGTGTGATCCGAAGCATGAGATTTGTGATCTGTTACACCACTACACAGGTGCACTCTTAATCACAATAGCCAGCAAGTGAGTCTGTTGAGAAGGCAATAAAAAAGTCTAACTGCTCGTTCTTTTTAACGGATCACAGTCTTACACACTAATGTACTAAAATGCAAGTAATTTTTGGGTTCTTTTCATTACTGAGGACTGAGTGGGCATGTTAAAAACCACCTGTAAAAACTTTATTCTCTCTCGCTAAAAAAAAAACAAACCTTTCCTTTACTCTAGCACCTAATTCTCTGAGCACTAATGGTTCATTTGTATAATTTGTACTTCTTGTTTAATTGCTGAATGCCTCCTCAATTGTGAGCCGCTTTAGACGAAAGCGTCTGCTAAATGACTAAATTCAAATGTAAAACGCTTTTAATTTATTGGTTAATATTGTTTTATTTTATAACTTATGTTTTTACTGAAGTTTCTGAAACTTCTGGATCACAATATAAGGCATGGTTAATTAATTAAAATTAAAGCAATTAAAACTGAAGTTAATTACACATATAAAGATTTAGTTTGTTTCTAAAAAAGTTTGAAAATACACTGCTTTGTCCATATTACAGATTGGAAAATTAGATATGTTTACAGATGTTACAAAATCCATAAATATATATGTTTTACATCCTACTGAAGATGAAGAAAATCTAATATTATGGCTTTGAAATCAAATATTTGAGAAACGCTGTTCTGCTCTATAATTTCTTTTGGGACTGGGGGGCACTAACTTGCGCCTAATTGGCGTACAATATCAAAGAACAAAACAAAACTGACAAAATTTCATTTTACAAAAAAATCTGAATCATTTGAAATGAAGGCATACGCTTTCCTTGCAAAATTAGGGCTACACACTCCAAAATTACACACAC
Organism: Danio tinwini; assembly: GCA_903798205.1. Classification (NCBI taxonomy): domain Eukaryota; kingdom Metazoa; phylum Chordata; class Actinopteri; order Cypriniformes; family Danionidae; genus Danio; species Danio tinwini. The sequence goes on along the minus strand of CAIGQZ010032649.1, from coordinate 9,293,154 downwards.
ACACATGCACACGATCAATGGATGGATAAATATAGAGGGCTTTGGAGAGCTGTTAGTAATTAGCTTTGATGATGAAGCTGGCCATGAAATACACAAAGCAATTTAGCTGGTTCCCAAACGGCTGTCGTCTCTGCTGCCTCTCACTTTCTCTCTCTCTTGCTCTCTCTCTCTTTATCACCAGCTTCCTGTCATTCTTGTCTCTTTCCCTCCATCCCTGCAGATTTCCTTGCAATCCCCATTTCCCATGTTCACACCTATTTTTTCTCTTCTAATGGTGCTCTTGTGAACACATCTCTGTAGTAGAAATTCTGTGCACATTTAAGGCCTCTGAGTTTCTGACTCATCCAGGATCCTAGGTAATTAATAGATCTCGCTGTAATTAATCACAATAGCCAGCAAGTGAGTCTGCGGAGAAAGCGATAGTAAAGACTAACTGCTCATTCTTTTCAATGAATCACAAGTTAACAGTCTTGCACACTAATGTACTAAAATGCTAGTCATTTTCAGGTTATTTCTGCTACTGAGGACAGGAATTTCAGGTTTGTAACGCTGCTTTATCAGCTAAATCAGTCTAATCATCTGCTGGCTGTTTACATAACAAATGAAATTAAGTTTAAGATGCAAACCATAGGAGATCTTTGCTGTAATAAATTAAATAAAAACATGAAAATACACTACAGTAATGAAAGTAGCATGTCCATTTAAGCATAAAGGATTTTTCTGCTAAGGAGAATGTGACATGATTATCTTCATCAAAATCTGTAGAAAACATCAGTGGATGTTAAAAACAGCAGTAGACAAATCAAACAAACAAAAAGCAATTCCCCAATTTACTCTCCTTCAAGCAGTTTAAAACCAGCAATTTAGAAAATAACTTGCTTTGTGTTAAAAAAAAAAGAACTCAAATAGATTTTTGAAAGCGAATGGTAAATGAATCATGGCAGAATTTTTTTTAGGTAAACTATCAGTTCAACGCAATCTCACGGCAATTCTTAACTTTTTGATTTAGTGGCTAATTCATATGAATTTGTACGATCTAATTCGTACAAATAGGTACAATTTGCTCATCACCCAATGACGGTTAGGGATAGGGGTGGGGTTAGGTGCCACGCCTCCTTTTTAAAATCATATATTTTCGTACGACTGAACTCGTACGAATTCGTACGAATTAGCCACTAAACTGACAAAATGTAAAATACTTATGTTTCCTCGTGAGATCAGGCTGATCAGTTACTCTAATAAAATATTACTGCAGGACAAATAAACCTACCAACAATGTAATTTAAAGGGTCACAAAACATCAAAACACATTTTTTGAGATGTTGAAGGTCATATACAGTTGAAGTCAGAATTATTTGCAACCCTGAATTATTAGCCCCCCTGTTTATTTTTTCCCCAATTTTTGTTTAAGGGAGACACATTTCTAAACACATTTCTAAACACAATAGTTTTAATAGCTCATTTCTAATAACTGATTTATTTTATCTTTGCCATGATGACAGTAAATAATATTTTACTAGATAGTTTTTAAGACACTTCTATACAGCTTAAAGTGACATTTAAAGGCTTAACTACGTTAATTAGGCAGGATAGGATAATTAGGCAAGTTATTGTATAACGATGGTTTGTTCAGTAGACTATCGGAAAAAAATGCTTAAAGGAGCTATTAATATTGACCTTAAAATGGATTTTTTTTTTATTTAAAACTTTCATTCTAGCCAAAATAAAACAAATAAGACTTTCTCCATTAGAAAAAAATATTATCAGACATGCTGTGAAAATTTCCTTGCTCTGTTAAACATCATTTAGAAATATTTAATAAAGAAAAAAATGTAAGGGGGGCTAATAAAACTGACTTCAACTGTTTATATGTCCCACATTGCTAAAAACACTATTAGGACACATATTATTAAAAAAAAAAAAAATTTGTTTTTGCATTATTTCGAGAAAATTCATTCTTCTGGTTTGAAAATAAATTTTGAAGCTACGTCACGGCCATGAGATTATTGTGTAAATTCCAGTGCGGAGACTGGATGTCTGTACAGGCCGGTTCAACGTGACGTTTTAGAGTTTTCAGAATTAATTCATGAGAAAGGCTATGGTATAGCTTTGAAGACTGTGTTTACCTGTTACAGTGTTCAGATGGCAGAAAGATGCCACATTGTGTTGCCAATCGTAATTAAAACAAGTTGAAGAAGAAGAATGGGTCGTCAGTGTTGCGTTTATAAATGTGCTGCAATGAAGGTTTTATTTAAAATTTTATTTAAACAACACTCTTCCAGCAGTTCCTTGCATCCAATATCTTATTTGTCACAGGGGGCGCGCATGAAATGTTCCTGAATGAAAGTGAAAGTACCAAACTGCATTTGAAGACATCAAATTAAGAATGAAACACCTGAAATTACATGAAACTCTGGAGGAAATGTGAATAGCGTGGTGATGCAGTGATGTTAATTAATCAATGTACTATAACATGTAAAACGGCATTATGAAAGGAACATTCAAAAAGAATCTCATGTCTTATTCAATGACAATATGGGGGGGGGGTTCATAGCCCTTTAAAAGTGCCAATAACTTCAACACCTCAAGAATAAAGAACACTGTCATAGGAGCTGCGATCAGAAATGGTCCATCCTGTTTCATATCATTTGTTCAGCCAATTAATACATCACTTGTAGTTTTTTTTGTGAAGTTGAAGCTAATTCAATCCTCACAACAGGTATTCTTATAACTTGTTGTTGTGGTGTGAACTTCTGCCAATAGATATAGGAACAGAAATAATTATAGGAACATATAGTTATATACTACAGCTATAGTTATAGGTATTATTAAATGGAGAGCCCCTATAGGGTGACATAAATACAGTCATTACTCAAGTATTTCATTTAGCTTAAACGACTTATTCAAGTACACACACCAATAATCGTTTTGTGCCCCACTCTTTCCTCAACACACACCAGAGCAGGTCCTACAAATAAGAGTCTGAGATGAAAAGTATTTCAGTGAGCTCAATTATAACATATTACAAGCATATCAAAAATATAACGTGTGCATTTTATTGTCAGTAAGGGTAACGATGTTGTAACAGAGAAAACAGTAATTCATTTGATTACTTATTACTGTAAAAAAATTACTGTAACTGTAGAATCTGTAGTAATGGCATTTATTTATAAAATTATTCCCATCACTGATCAAAGCCAGTTTTATCAACAAAAATGCAGTCAAACATACATAGAATTGCTAAATTGCTAACAAAAAAAAAGTATTTATGCTTGTATTCATCTTAAATAATTTTAATTTGTCTTGGCTTATAAGAAAATCTTTGTTGTTTATAAGAAAATGATAACTGTAATCATGTATGTTTGTCATTTAATTAACTGTACAACTACTTTTTTTCAGATTTTTATTATATCTTGTTCTGGTAAAGCATTTCCTGGCAACTTAATGTCATTCATGCTCTCTCTGTCTTCATCAGAATTCACGTTCATTCATCCGTCACATTTTAAAAAACAAACATTTTAGATGATTTAAATGTTGTTTGGCTTCAAATAAAAATGTGTGTTGATCAGTTAGCATGTTTTTTGAGTTTTGCTTTGGTACCAAAATTGGTCCATACAGTACAGAGGGCCATGCATTTTTACTGGTATTGGTACCCAATATTGAAATTTTGTTACTGTGACAACCCAAGCACAAATAAATGACCTTCATGACCACAGTTATGTGTAAAGTTCCACAGTAATGCATTACTGTATTCTAAATACATTTTTGAGGAATGCAGTATTGTAATGAATTACATTTTAAATTTGTGTAATATGATAACAGTTACTAAAGCCGATGAAATTGCGCTACTTGCATTACAAATACAGTTTTTAGAAGAAAAAAATGCTTCTTTTAAATCACATTCCCTGCTGCAACGTCAGTTAATAAGCATTCACTTTTAAATTGTTGGAGAATGCCAGTTGAAATGCTTGCTGTCAAGAGTGGTTGCTTCTTCAAGTTACTTTGATTTCATTGAGTGTAAAAATATTGCTGTGAAATGCAGTCGATGCTCAGTCTCCAAAGAACTTTTGACTGCTTTCAACTCAACCAGGAACTTGCTCAGCACTAAAACAGAAAGCATTCTACAACACTACTTGTCACCAAGGAGGGAACCGGCGCCCAAAAACACGGCGGCCCAACAAATTAAATTTTATGTGAAAGATCGGGAGTAAAGATACCTTCTGAATGTGAAGAGAGGGAGGGCATGTTGGGAGGGCATATTGCATGCGCTCACATTTCCCAGGCGCACCCAGTTGAAAACCACGAGTCACGCGACAAGAAATGATGATTAGCTTCATACTTTGTATGGAATATACACATTTAGGTAGACTCATTACCTCAGACAAACACATAACACCCAAACACTGCAGTGCTTTTGCATGCTATGGATGTCAATGGTTACAGGTATTCAGTTTTCTTCTAAATGTCAAACTGATTTGGAAAAAGTGAATGATGAGAGAATTTTTAAGTTTTTTGCCAACTATTTAAGTATTTTGAATATGTCCAGATGCTGTGATCAACCCATCGAAATGTTTTTTCAGTGAATATTAAATTACTGAAAGAGCTGCAGTTTATTTTGTATTTTATAGGTATATTTTATATCTTTTAAAAGTAACTTCAATGTACAGTAATTAGTAATCTGATTACTTTTTACATGAAGTAATTTGTAATGTAATCAAATTACTATTTTCCAGTAGTAGCCAGTAATTTGTAATCTATTACTTTTTTAAAGTAACTTACCCAACACTGTTCATGACATATACATTCATTCATTCATTCCTTTTCCTTAGGCTTAGTCCCTTATTTATCAGGGGTCATTACAGCAGAATGAACTGCCAACTATTCCAGCATTTGTTTTACACAATGGATGCCCTTCCAGCCACAACCCAGTACTGGTAAAACCCCTTCGCTCTCACATTCACACACAATTGGTCAATTTTGTTTACCCAATTCAACTATGCTGCATGTCTTCAGATTGTCGGGGAACCCGGAGCACCAGAAGGACACCCACTGGAACACGGGTAGAACATGCAAACTCCACACAGAAATACCAAGTGGTCCAGCCGGGACTCGAACCAGCGACCCGGTAGCTGTGAGGCGACAGTGCTGACCACTGAGCCACCATGCCACATGACATATAAATGATTTTCATTTAAATGAATCAATACCAAAATTCATCATTATTAACTTGTGTGCTACCAATTTGTGCAGTATGTTCATTCTCAGCCCATTTTGATTCACTCTGAATCTATCTTATTCACGAATGATTTTTCAGTGAGATTGTAAACCGAGATGCAATGAAAGCTTGTTCGTGATCTGGGCATCACTCTTTTTAAGCAGAAGTAGTGGAGTAAAAGTGTTATGCTCTGGAATGTAGTGAAGTAACAGTTTCCTGAAACGGCAGGTGTATTTAAGAGCTCACACTATTTGGAAATAACAGTCCAGGGAACAGCAGCATGTTGAAGTGATGGTCTCAGGGGTTTCAATGTGCTCAGCAGCAGGAGATAACAGCAGTCAGACTACAACCATTTATAAGCCAAGATCTTTCAGCCTCACCGACCTTGATCAAATTGAAAATCTATTGCATTCAAGCAGAAAGTCCAAAACAGAGCCCATACACATACAGAGAAAGAGCTTTCAATCACACCATTTGAAAAGACGACAGATGGTGAAATGACGAGAGCCAGAGTGAATTTATTTGAGCTCTCAGCTTCAAATCTCTTAAATGCAGACTTGCAGTTTAAAGACTTGCTCTTGGACAAGTCTAAAAATTGGGTCTATCAAGTACCCCAAGGAATGAATGAGAGACATGGAAGAAAAATGGGGAGATATAGGGAAAATGAGTTTTCATTGAGTCTTGTAGGATATGGAGAGGGCAAGATATTTAGATAACACTTCTAAAAATTTATCACTTAAAATTTATCAGAATACCTGAAACATATTTCTCAAGTCTTGTAGGGCAGCTGTACATTTTTTGCCCTTAATCACTTCAATTACATGGACAAGAGCAACACTGTAGCTGAGACAAGTTCATTCAAGTTAATAGGTTATAACCAAGTCAAGACAAGTCAAAGTAGTCTCAGAGCTGGTATGTATGAAAATATGAAGCGAATTAAGATAAATTAAAGCATTAAATTGTACAAACATTATGGTCAGATGCATATATATGTTAGTTGTTTTCCAAATGATGCACTAAACACAATAAAATAAGCACTTGCTTTTCCGTTGCATTGTACAGCATGGTTCAGTATGGGTCACTTTTGAGGGCTTTTCTGCTGCATTCTGTACCTATTGCTTTTTTAGTACAACCTTAGGTAAGGTTCCAAGCGAGATTTACTGTAACCAAAATGTAATATATATACACTGCTGATCATCAATTGGTCAAAGAAAATCATCACTACCAGCGTCACTATTGGTGTCATTTAATTTGTGACATGAAACACCAAAGACCGCTATAGACAACAGTAAGCAGCAGCCACTGCTGTACTGATGGTTCACTCGACCAAACCATTTTTGTATTACCACATATAAAAGACACCTGAAATGGCAGAATTGTGGTCAGTAGAAGAGATCTAGACAATCCTCTTGTGGTGGAGGAGCAGATCTAGCCAGAACAAGATGGGTAGACAGGGAATGAGAACCTTTTTCAGAAAGTCACAACCATAGAGGTGTTAAAACTATATCGATAATTCCACCCACTGTAATCAGTATTAGATTGCAAAATGAGCTAAGGAAAACCCAATTGAAGCAAGCTGAGTCATGCCAAACCATACCGTACTCCACAGTAGTAAAGTGGCTTTATACACTACATTATGTGACAAAAGACTTGTCGCCTATCCAAGTTTTGGGAACAACAATTACTAACTTGACTTCTAGTTGATCATTTGGTTCAGAAGTGGCTTATATGAAAGGCAAAGGCCTCTAGATTACACTTATTTTACCAAAATAAAATACGATCATGCCTTGATTTTTAATTATTTAATTAGGACAGTAAGGTCTGACTTTGCTAAGACAAAAGTCTTTTCACTTACCAGAAACAATGTACAGTATAGAATATAAAGTCATGCTGCAGTGGAAAAATAATTAATATTGTGTATGACTCCCATGAGCTTGAAGGACTGCATCCATACATCTCTGCAATAACTCAACTAACTTATTAAAAAAGTCATCTGGAATGGCAAAGAAATGTTCTTGCAGGACTCCCAGAGTTCTTCAAGATTCTTTGGATTCATCTTTAATGCGTCCTCCATCTTTTCCCAGACATGTTCAATAATGTTCATCTGGTGACTGGGCTGGCCAATCCTGGAGAACCTTGACCTTCTTTGCTTTCAGGAACTTTGAGGTGTAGGCTGAAGTATGAGAAGGAGTGCTATCCTGCTGAAGAATTTGCCCTCTCCTGTGGTTTGTAATGCAATGGGCAGCACACATGTCTTGATACCTCAGGCTGTTGATGTTGCCATCCGCTCTGCAGATCTCTTGCACGCCCCCATACTGAATGTAATCCCAAACCATGATTTTTCCTTCACCAAACTTAACTGATTTCTGTGAGAATCTTGGGTCCATGCGGGTTCCAATAGGTCTTCTGCAGTATTTGTGATGATTGGGATGCAGTTCAAATTTCAGAATAATTTACCTTCTGACACTTTTCCAAATGAGCAACTATAAGTCAAGTTATTATTAATAAATTTTGTTGATTGATGACAAGACTTTTGTCAGGTAGTACATACACACTATGGATGTTATGAGGATACTTATGAGGTTATTTTAACATCCAACACATAAGTCTGAAAGCTACATTCACCTCAATAAGTAATTGAGGACTTTTTCACACTAATCACTAATATGTTGTCATTTAAAAATGCTATATTTTCTCTCTGTTCTGGCCTTTGTGTGGACAGTGTGGACTGTTATGCATTTTAGTCATGTGACCAATTCAACTAAAATAGTGGAGAACAGTGTACAGCAGTAGTTTTGGATTCCTTCAGTGATTTTTCACAACAACAACTCTACCAGGTAGAAATGAAGCAGGTCTAAGCATCTTACAGAATGTCAGTGTAAATGACCAGCTTTGGGAATGTCTAATCTATAGTGTGGAAGACACAGAGCATTTTTAGACTAAAACACCAGTTTCAAAATGTATCCAGATTAGTGTAGAAGTCATTTAAAACAGCGACAGTTGCAAGTTGCTACTTGGTATTTAAGCTACTTTTACTCAAAATTCAGGGATATTCAGAGATCAGTTTCAGGCCTCCTTCATATGTGGAAATAAATTGGATATGTGACAATGCGACTTTCATGTAAACAGGTAGATCGGATTTATTGAGGCATTCCGTTTTGTACATCATTTAACTTGTGATAATGTGGTACTTCTCCGCAGTTTAATGACGTAGAAGGAGAAGCGTGTTTGGAGACGCCGACGCGGAGGAAACAGAGGAAACATAGAGGAGAAAAGTGGTCAGTGGTTGACGGCAGAAGTTACCTGCCTTCTTGCCCTGTGAGAAGATGAGTCAGTGGAGGACACCATATATAAACTATAGTAGCAAGCTGCGAAGATGGCCTTTTCCCTCCTCCTCTGCCTTAAAATCATTTTAAAATCAGTTGTGCAAACTTTGCATATTTCGCAGAGCTAAAAGCCAGACAATTTCTTCCATGAAAGATGCTATAACCCGCCTTTATGCATGTGCGACGTCATAAATTGTATGGCAAGTGTAAACACATGAATTGGATATAAGTCACAATTAAAAGAACGTAAAACGGACAGGCAAAAAAATCAGATATAGGCAACAAATCGGAATTGGACATCAAGACCTGACAGTGTAAACGGGGCCTTAGTTTCAGTTCAGTATGTGTAAATCAACCATTGGCCAGTGTATGTCAGGGTTAGGATGATGAGAGTGAAAAATGGGTTTTCTTATTTAAAGTTGCAGCATGTAAGTTTGACACCCAGTGGTTGGACTAGGTATTGCATTCTTGAATCAAAATAAATGCAAGCGCAGGTTGCCAGATTGAGTACAGGAGAGAGTGATTTAAACTGTTTTCTAAATAAAAGCAACGACACGCGATTGAGGGAATATTTTCCATGTTAAAAAGAGTTTTGGTTCTTACCAACACCTCAAATTAATATAATAGAAACGGCTTTTATTTCTCACAGCTGAACAACAGAAACCTATAACAATGATCACCTCAGGTAAACCCTGTGTGCTTTATTCAGTGCTTAATGCTAACAATGTAAGTTTGAATGCCATTTTACAGGACATTTATTGCCATATACTGAAAGCAGCAGCAGATAGTTCACCTCAGATCTTGAAAATACAATAAACCATTTGAAACTGAACTTTAGAACTAAACACATATGAGTGATTCAGCATCTACATTTAATGATGTTAAATAGGGTTAAGATGTATTAATTAGATTATAAACCTTACCGTTTCGTAAGTGAGTGCATATTTTAAGCTTCTGAAAGGCTGTATTTCAATTTCTGTCATATTTTGTCTGGTGCAAACAGCCAAATTGCTCATCACTGCGTATCTCGTCACAAAGCGTGTTGTTAGGACACGCGGTTACAATATAACCTGCTCACCTCATGTTTACGTTCGTAATATTTATCATCGTCATTGGCTAATTAATAACCTCATGTTGAACTGAATATGTCTCATTTCGACATCTGATACTCTCCGGAGGTCATATTTTCCGTCACGAACGCATGCTTTCAGAGTCTTTCTGAATGAATGAATGAATGAAATACGCTGTTTTCCAACAAGGCAACCCGGGGTGCTGAATTATAATTGGCTAAACTGGCATTGTGCAGGTTAAATTTACCTAAACAAAGACAGTGTTCCTCCACGGAAAAACGTCTTCAAAGCAGAATATCTGACTTCAGCATTGTTTTTCAGTTAAACAAGTATATTTACTTAGGATGTTTCTTAAATATCTGCACACATATTATGGTATTTTTATGCTTTAGAAGAGTCAAAAACTTACATAGAGCACCTTTAAGGGTTAACTGTTCCTGCAATAAAATGATTTTAAAAAGTTAGAGAAGCAGACAAAAAGAGTGCAGATGCCGAGACGAACAGCACAGAATCCCTCTCTTAAGAGCTTTAGTAAGTTATTGGTAGCAGGTTTTCACCCTCTGGCTTTTCTCAATGCCAAAATTATTTAGTCTCGTAAGAAAACAGAGACTCGAGGCAACATACACACGCGCACTTCTATCTCAAATACAGCAAACACAGAGGCAAATTCACAATCCTCCAAACACGACCTACCAAAGTAAACATCACACACACCCCTGCATGAGTGCAAACACACAGGAGAGAGGCAGCAAGTTATCTCAAAAAGCCAGATAAACACCTGCCAGTTCCTGAACATCCCCAGTGGGCACTCGTCCATTTATATTTGCACTTTTTCCCCCTCGCTCCCTCAGTTTTCTGTTCACAGAATATCCTCCTCATTTCCTCTCTTCCTCTTTCTCTGTTCTTTGTTTTAAATGTTAGGGAGTCACAGAAGCTGAAAGTACTGACGCTAATGTACTGTAGCCACATTCTGCAGCATGATGACAATATCCACAGCAACATTTTTTTCAGTAACAAGCTTCTTTTCTCATTACAGTAAATAGTTGTGCAACGTGTTAAATCTACTTTGTTGTTTTAGGACTTTGTCTGCACACGCAGTACTGCAGCAAAGCAAACTAAAACATTATTTCAACACACTATTTTATAACTGAAAAAGTAATGACAAAAAGTTAAAGCAACAAATATTTTTATGTTGCTCTAACTCTTCAACTAACTCTTTTTTTTAAATCATACAAAGTTTAAGGTAATATTTTAGTCAGTTTGATTGATGTAAGTTAGGTTGACTAGAAAAGCCCATTTAATTCAACTACAAAATGTAAGGCAGCAATATTTTTACAATGTACTTCCTTCTGGCTTATACAGTTTATACAATTAATAATTGTGGAACCAACATCACTACTTGCTATACACTTTTTATACAGATATACACTTATTGAACAACACACTTTACATGCCAATTTGCACATAACAGCTGCACATATAATGTTGTATATAGTAATATACCTGTCAATACTTGTCAATTTGTATATTTGCATTCACTACTTACTTACAGTATTTTTAAAATATATTTATCATCTGTTTTTGTCCTGTCTCTGTAATTCTGTTGCACTGTAGAAGCTCTGTCATGAAACAAATTCCTTGTATGTGTGAACATACCTGGCAATAAAGCTCTTTCTGATTCTGATACATTGTTTACTTTTTGTAAATACAGTGCTCAATATAATTGAGTTAATTGAGTACACCCCATTTTGAGAATTAACATTTTTATCCATTTCTCAGTGAATATACGCAATGTATTTTGGTGCATTTAAAAAAACTGATTTATTAAACAGATATATTTATTAAAATAATATTTTTGTCAACAAACATATTTAGAAATTGAAATATAATACAATTAAATTCAAGCTAAATATTGCAACACCAAAAAAGTACAACCTACAAAATGTCAACAAAATTTTACAATTTATTTGCTTCTTTTGATTTTTCCTCTTTTTTAAATTTGTAGTTAACATTTTTTTCTAACATAAATTTGGATCTACTAGTTTTTGGGTTATCGTAAGTTATTTTGTTAGATAAGCTCTAGGCTTCAGTACTGACTAATCTAATGTATATGCACAAATGTAACATTGTATAGCTTCTTATTAAAGATATGAGTTTAAAAGGGGTGAACTTATATATGCTGAGCACTGTAAACTGCAGATTACAGTTTCCTTTTCCTTTGTGTGACATTCATTTTTTTCTACTTTTTAGAATTCCCTCTCTCTCACCCTCTAGTTCTTTCCCTTAATCATTCCCTTATTTCAGTCTCTACGCCATTGTTAGTTTCCATTTGCCTTCAAGCATAAGATTATCTTTCTCCACACATTTCCATCACTTCCTTATCTTATGAGTGTTCTGCTCTATTTTCTAAACCTCACCCTGTCAAAGATCTGACATCGAGTCCTGAATGAAAACTTAAAATATGCATATTCATGTCTGATCACTTCAGTTGAGGTTAAAGTGAAGAGAGGTGGTTTTCCGGCTATAATGAGCACTGCCTGATATATGCTGTCACTTCAGAATGGATTTGAGCTAGGATTACGACACCATTTGGAGATCTGGATTCGATTTTAAGCCCCCGTAGGGCAATTCAGAGGGGAATGAGGGAATATATCGAATGGAGAAGGGAAAAGAGGGGTTTTACATTTTAGAAAAGTCTGATGAGTGTTATATATGCAAACCCAAATCAAACAGCATCTTACAAGACTCTACAAATGGATATACATAACCACACATTCATATACTGACAGCTCCATGCATGCAGATGAAGAGTCTTAAAAGGGGAAGAAAAAGTGGAAAAGGAAATTAAATGTGCAAGTTGTAGCAATTAAAAACAAGCCATTTAAAATATCAATTAAATTCCCAATCAGCCAACTTAATTGTGCAACACAGGACAAGTTTTAACCTGTCTCCTAGAGCTGGTATAAAAATAGCCAATTTAAATCCATCTAGGGTTTTATGCTCTAGTTCAGATTTCACTTCATAACCTCCAAAGCTCTTTTCATAAGTCTATAAATAACAAACTATGAAAGGTATTAATGTTCTGAGTGTTCAAATTAAGAGTTTTGTTTATTAAGGTTTTGTTTCAGGTGAAAACATTATGAATGGAAGTGGCAGGTTTTAAATTGAGTGCTAAGAGTGCTTATGTCAATAAATAAATATGAATAAATTCTAAAAATGAACATCAGAAGGGAACTGACTGTATTGGGAGAGGTTTTGATGGCATTTCCTTTTCATCTTTTTATATTGCCTAATAAATTATGGCTTTGTGTAGAGTAGTTACAGGGGAAACAGCTCTATTTCTGCGCATCTATAAGCACCATCTACTGTCACAAAGTGCCTTTAAATTTACATTTGGGCTGTGCAGTTTTTGTTCAGACCTAAACCTGGTTCAGACTGGGGCTTTTTAAGTCAACACATATAAACAGCATATTAAAATTGCAAACAAACGTTCAGTACACTCTCAGAAATAAAGGTACGAGAGCTGTCACTGGGGTGGTACCTTTTTAAAAGGTACAAATTTGTACCTAAAAGGTCCATATTAATACCTCAAGGGTACATATTGGTACCTAAAAAGTACAAAAGTGTTGCTCTTAAAATTTGTAGGTACTAATATATACTTTTGAGGTACCAATATGGACCCTTCAAGTACAAATGTGTACCTTTTGAAAAGGTACCACCCCAGTGACAGCTCACATACCTTTATTTCTGAGAGTGTAGGAACAAATCTTATTTGTTTTTTGTCAAACAATCAATTTTGATGTTTCAAAAGTTGAAATTATTAGCCCTTGTGAAATTTAAATTCTTTATCAAATATTTCCCAAGTGAGGTTTAACAGAGCAAGGAAATTTTCACAGTATTTCCTATTATATTTTTTTTCTTCTGGAGAAAGTCTTGTTTCTTTTAGCACGGCTGGAATAAAAGCAGTTTTATTTATTTATTTACTTACTTACTTACATTTTGATTGGCTACAGAACAAACCACTGCTGTCCAATGAATTGTCTCATTAACCAAACTTGTCAACACTTGTCAAATAAAGGTACGTGAGCTGTCACTGGGGTGGTATATTTTCAAAAGGTACACATTTGTACTTAAAGGGTCCATATTGGTACCTCGAAAGTATTAGTATTAGTACCTACAAATTTTAAGAGGAACACTTTTGTACTTTTTAGCTACTAATACGTACAAAATCAATATAGACCTTAAAGGTACAAATTTGTACCTTTTAAAAAGTACCCAGTAACAGCTCGCGCATCTTTATTTCTGAGAGTGTAGTTAAACTAATTAGCCTAGGCCTTTAAATTGCACTTTAAGCTGAATACTAGTATCTTGCAATATAATACGTAAAATATTATGTACTGTCATCATGACAAAGACAGAATAACTTAGTTATTTAAAAATGTGTTGAAATAATCACCAATGAAATATAAAAAAGTCACAGAAGGGCTAATAATTTTGCCTTCAGATGTTTGAGTTGTAAATAAAAGTCAAAAATTAAATAAAGTGATTGTGTGTTTTCACAAAAGTTCAGTTAAACCGCTTGATTCATATAGAATGCTTTTGTGAAGTATTTAATTCATTCAAAATGATAAATTATTAAAAATCTTAATTTATGTTTTAAAGTATTTGTTTAGGACCACTATGTTTGAGGCTGAATAAATGACGATAGAATTTAAAATTTTCAGTGAATTGTCCTTTTAAGCCAGGAGTATCCAAACTGGATAGGGGCCAAACTTGCCGGTGTCCTGCAAAGTTTACTTCCAACCCCAATCGGACACACCTCGGCAAGCTAATCAAGCTCCTGATTATGCTGAGGTCAAACTAGAGTTTAAGCATGTGAAATTCTGTTGTACAGCGTTGCGAAAAGGGGTGGTATTAAACAAGATGATTTCTGTAAATATCTGTACACAGAGGTCATGTTTTGATCTTCAGTTGGTCTCACGCAATCACATGATGCAATTTCGCAGGTCAGAGTTCACCAAGCTTTAATTTTGCGACGCAGCGAATTGCGAAACTTGTTGCATGAGCTTGCATTTCCAGTCTGTCACATTCGCTTGCGTATGAATGGAAGTCTATGGGGCGAAAAATGCTGTGACCGTGGCGTCACTAGGCATTCCAGAAACATCCTTGCAGGTGCGGAGAGGCAAGTTGGATCTAAAATCTGCAGGACACCGGCCCTGCAGAACCGAGTTTAGACACCCCTGCTTTAAGCTATCACCATTAATTTTATCAACAAATATTAGGAAAAGATTCACAATAGTTTTCTCAAAATATCAGTATACTGAACACTCTCCTTACTCATCCCTCTGGACAAAAAGATAAAAGATATGTACACTCTAAATTAAAGACCAAAATGAAACCCATTCTCTAAATAAAATGCTAATTTTAACCAGAAAATAAAGCATCCACTGCTCTACAGTTGCCTATGTGTGTATTCATGTCCACATAAATGGGAGCCGGAGCCACAGAGAGTAGAGAGAGCGAGAGTTTGGATGCTCAACGGATATCAGATGCTTTGCCCCATTATCTCAAGATCGTAATTGCAGTTTTCAGTCGGCTAGACGCTTTTCTTCATCTTCCTCTCTCTCTCCCTCAATCACTCTCTGGATTTCTTGTAAGTCATAAACAGCCCCGGGGCCTTTAGACTTACAGAGTCACACTTGAATCCTCAAACAGTCACTACGTATTTACGCTTCAACTATAACAAACCTTGCATTTTAAATAACAAAGAGCTGGAGGTTGAAAACATTAGCATATTGTGAACGACATGGGCCGTTGTCAAGTGCATTTAAAGGATGGAAAACCAAATGACTGTTATTGTAGGCATTTGAGGTCAATATCAAAAGACAGTTCTAATGATCTTCAGCATTAGTCTCTTATATTTGTGTGGCTATCTCGTGTTTGTACAGTTATCTTTTTTCCTGGTATGAACTGTGAGGAGCAGAAGCAAGAGGTTTAATCTACCGTCTCCAAGGTGATGAGTGACTAAGTGCCTTTCAGAGCTGCACCGCATCCTTCTCTCTCTCTCTTTCTCTCTCTCTCTCTCTTTCTTTCTTTCTCTCTTATATATATAAAAAAGCCTAGTAAACACAAGCGCTCACACAGAGAATAAAGCCCACAGAACAGTCAAACATGGAACAATGCTGCTGGCACATATTAATACTGTAGGTCATTACTAAGAGTCTGTCACAGAATGAGTTGTCAAACCCGTGGGTCTTACACTTACACCCAGTCTCTTTTTCCACAATCCCATGATGCACTACAATGCCTCACATACTAGCTCTAAAGTCTGTTTTGTGTTTTCATCCCTCGCGTTATCGCATTACAATTTCACAGTTGTTCATCACGCTAAAGATCTGTGAAGGGAAATTATGCACAATTTATGTACACATCACTATCTTTGCTGAAGCTGAGTGTGTTTTGGTGGACGTTACATCATAATCACTCTGCTACGAGTGAGGGGGCTACAGTAAAGCATCAAATGTGAGATAATGGGTTTTCATGTCATCGTGATGCAACAAAAGGATTGTTAATATAAAAAGCGCTGTCACACACTAATAGTTCAGCAAAAATGTTGTTTTGATCCCAATTTTAGCCCTTCCCCTTACCCCTTGTTTTGACAGTTCATGTGAAGGGGTAGGGGTGTCCCAATTAGGGCTGTCACAATATCTATTTTTTACTGTGCCATATACTACACCCAAATTAATTGTGCTAAATTATATTATTGCCACTTTATAACTTATATCACTAATAAAAAAAATAAAAAAAATTTACAACATAATAGTCAGCTGCACGGTGGCGCAGTCGCCTCACAGCAAGAAGGTCGCTGGTTTGTGCCTCGGCTGGGTCAGTTGGCATTTCTGTGTGAAGTTTGCATGTTCTCCCCATGTTTGCGTGGGTTTCCTTTGGGTGCTCCGGTTTCCCTCACAAGTCCAAAGACTTGAACTATAGGTGAATTGGGTAAGCTAAGTTGTATGTGTGTGAATGGGTGTTTCCCAGTGATGGGTTGCAGCTGGAAGGGCATCTGCTGCGTAAAAAAATATGCTAGAGAAGTTGGCAGTTCATTTCGCTGTGGCGACCCCAGATTAATAAAGGGACTAAGTTAAAAAGAAAATGAATGAATGACTGACTGAATGAATGAATGAATGAATGAATGAACATAATAGTGTAATAATTCAGGTACACTGTTTCAAAAAACATTTTATTTTTAAGAATATTTAGGTTCGAAATTAAAACATGAAAAAAAACATCTAAAAACAAATATGTTATAATAAACAGAAGATGTAAACAAAAAAAGTGTTGACTTTTTATGCATTTCAGGTGTCATTTGGTGCCATCATCAGGCAGATTCTAGGACAGGACTGTTTGTTTAATGTTTGCAGAATATTTTTTTAAATGCTGGTTTTTCAAGGGTGTTTAACGGCTACATCTCTTTAGCTATATAATGGTACCTGTCTGTGAGTGTTTGCCATTTGCGCTGTCACGTTTATATTTGGCAGGTAAATACATCCATTACAGTTAACTGTCTGGAAGACCTCTCTCCAGCACTAACGGCGGTTATTGTTCCCATGTTGAAAAAAAATGGGTAGGGTGATTATGTTTTCAAATCAAAAGGAGAAAATAACATTCGTACTTATTTACTTTAAAGCCTTTCTTAGGTAAACTAACATCCTATCTTTCTAATTTGCTAACATTTCACATAAATAATCAACACACTAGATCTGGTTCCTGTATTCGTTTAACAGTCCCAAGGGTATTGTCAGAACTTGGCAAACGTGCTTTTTCCTTTTAAGCTCCTATAGGGCTTGAAATGACCTGCAAAATCAGCTTAATCTTGACACTTTTTTCGACTCTGAGCGCTTTTAAACATGTACAACGTCTTAAAGGATGCTTGTAATTGCTTTTTATTATCTGACCTTTTTACAAATGGTGATTTTGTGGTATTGTTTTTTGTGATTTTTATGTGAAACTTTTTGCGCTGTCTGCTGTCTTGACCAGGTCTCACAGGAAGAAGAGACAGTACTGTCTCAATGTAATCTCCTGGCTAAATAAAGGGGAAAAAATAATGTTTTAAGTGTGATTTAAGGCTAGTTGTGTTGCCTTTTTACATTGCCACTGTTCTGAAACAAATTCGACATATCGGCTTGTTCATGTTCTAAGATATACATTAGATACATTAGATGTCACCAACGATATTTTTGTCTATTGGAAGGAATGCATCAATAGAGCCGCCATTTTAGTACAGGGTAGCGCTCCTTTGAAATGAATGTGAGGTGTGTCTTTGGACTGTGGGGGAAACCGCAGCACCTGAGGAAACCCACTCCAACATGGAGAAAACATGCAAACTCAGAAATACCAACTGGCCCATCCGGGACTTGAACCAGTGACCTTCTTGCTGTGAGGCGACAGTGCCACACCTGACATATCATACAGTATAGGCCAACTTCATAAAAGCTACAGGACACATATGCTAAAAATCTCTGCAAACCTGCTTTTATTAGTTCAAAAGTGTGGTGCAGTTTTATCCATAAGTGGTCACCATTTCTTTTTCACCATTTCTAATCATCAGTGGTGCAGTTCTATCTATAAGTGGTCATCATTTCTAATCATGATTTCTGCCTCTATTTAAGTTTCCCTGCTGTGTGACAAATTTATTTTACAAGTACATATAATTATTCAATTATTATGAGGATTATGAGGTATAGTGATGTCACAGTGCAAAACCTCAGTCACAATCACATGCAAAAAAATAAATGTCAACTGCCCAGTTGATGAATTAAACACTCGCTTCAGAGCACCATACACAATCTTATGAATTATTCAGCAAATATATTTCTTTTATGTCTCCATGTTACATCAAATAAAGCTGCACAACCGATTAAAGACAGATATTCTGCTACTATAGAATGAAAATTTAAATAAAAAAATAAATCATATTGCTGTGATATAATGACTTATGTATGTGTAAATGTAGCCTGTGTGTATACTTAAATGTACCACATTCACTATTTATAATACAGTGTAAGGAAACAAAAGGGAAGGATCGTGGAAACATATAGTTTAATCTTAATAGAGAGCAGCTGGCAATGCATCTGTTGTGAAATGGTACCAGTTTGGTACAAGCGCCCTGCTGTGCTCACATGGAACCGCACCAGTAACAAACACACTTCCATACCTGCACGAGCTGGAGTCAGACTCCACGTTATTATTGTTCTCCTCGTCTCCAGGGCCAGGGGCGTCTGATGCCCGCGTGGACTGCTGCTTTTGCGGCGGCTGCTGCGGCTGCTGCTGGAGCGGCTCCAGGCTCTCGCTGGAGCGCGAGTGAACCGGGAAGACCCAAGGCGCCGGCGGGGAGCTCCGGCACTCCTGCTGGCTCATAGACCGAGGACACGCGGTGCCACTGAGCACCACCGCTGCCACTGAGTGTCCGCTGTTTGGACCCGAATCTCCAAACTTTCGACTGTTGTTAATGTTGGAGGATAAGTTGCCGTTACTCGAGCTGGCACCGGCGGTGGCGTTGGAGCTACTGCAGCCGCCGAGGGAGGGCTGATCACCGCCGGATGAGGAACCTCCGGTCCCCCGGCTGCTGCTGCCGCTACCACCGCTGTTGCTGAAGACATCTCCCGGAGGCTGGTTACCGGGGGAAGGTGGGGATGTTGGGTGGCCGAACCATCGCCAGCGGATGCGCAAGATCTGTTTCACGTCAAAGTCTTTCCTGGGATTCGACATTCCCGAGACTCCGGTAACGGGAGACGCGGGGATGGAGCGACGAGCCTCGTGATCCGTGATTGTCTTGGTAACGAAGCACGCGAGCACTGCTGGAGAATATCACGAAGGCGACGTGTAGAGTGAGAATGAGTGCGGATGGAAAGAGGGAATCTCTCTCTCTCTCTCTCTCTCTCTCTCTCTCTCTCTCTCTCTCTCTCTCTCTCTCTCTCTCTCTCACACACTCTCTCTCTCTCTCTCTCTCTCTCTCTCTCTCACACACACAAGTCAAACGTAGCCTGTACAAGAATAGAAAGAAAAAATATTCAAATAAACATCCGCCAGCCAAATGTCAAACCAGTGAAGCGTTATTTCGTTGACATGACAAATCATTACATTAATTCTTTACAAGTTTGGATGGCCTCTTAAAGTAACTTAGTTGTTAATATAAATATAAATTCTATTTTAACTAATTTAGATCATTACAAAACACATTTAATGGTCAAATTACCTACAGTGTAGACTATCTGTATACAGGGTATAGGCTAGTGTTATCTTTATATCAAGTCACAGGGCCTTTCCAATACACTTGAAGTCTTTGCACTTGACCACTTACTGTACAGTAGCCTACATGATATCTAAATGACGTATTTCCACTGTTTGGTCTATGTAGGTGTGAAGAGTAGGTGTGAAGACTCCAAAATTGCATACTTACATATTTTATGTGAAAACAATAAGCAAAATATGCAAAAGCACTATTTTAAAAGGTACCTCCAGAGCCTTTAAAAGGTACCTCCAGTTTGGGAACTGCATATCAGATCGCAAGATACTACAGCAGATAGTGAGGACGGCTGAGAAGATCATCCGAATTGCTCTTCCCTCTGTGATGGACATTTACACCACACGCTGCATCCAAATAGTCACCAACATTGTGGCTAACCACACACACCCCTCACACAAACTCTTCACTCTGCTGTCATCTGGAAAGAGATACAACATTCAGGCTCTCACAGTTTCTTTTC
Source organism: Danio tinwini (assembly GCA_903798205.1). Classification (NCBI taxonomy): domain Eukaryota; kingdom Metazoa; phylum Chordata; class Actinopteri; order Cypriniformes; family Danionidae; genus Danio; species Danio tinwini. The sequence continues at coordinate 9,272,777 of CAIGQZ010032649.1, read as the reverse complement.
ACAAGCCATCAGACACACACACACACACACACACACACACACACACACACACACACACAAATTTACAGACAATGACAATATTTGCACAAGTGCTATTTTTACTTTGCTCTGTTCAATATTTCTATCTCAATGATAAATGTTTACATGTACAGTATTTACATCTGATCTAATATTTGCACAACATTCATAGTTTACTGGTCGGCGTTACTGTTTCTTGTCCTGTCTTGTCTGTCCTGTCTTATTAGCACTAAATGATGCACAAACTTACAAATCTTATTCTTATTTTTGGCTCATTATCCATATAAAGTGCCTTTGAGACGTCAGAATTTTCCAAAAAATTTTTGAGATTTTTTTATTTAACCACAAAATTGTTGCATTAATTAGACCTTAGGCTGTAAGAAATTAATGTTGGTCAAGCTCCTGCACTTTTTACAAATAATCTGCAAGCAGAAAAACAGTAAACAAACCTCAAATTGTGTCAACTCTGTCATGGACGAATTAAAAGTAGTATAAGTATATTTACATTGTAGTGTGATTATAAAGTGTATATTTTCAGAAAGGTAATGTGTCCTTTTACCAAGCCAACTTTTTAGATTATGGAAAAAGTATATTTATAATAATGAAATAATGGACAAAACATTTATTTCCCAGTAAAATATGCAAACGTTGCATGTTATTTTCAAAACAAAGCCCAAAATATAAAATATTTTGTCAAACTTTTAAACAATATTAACTGGCCCTTATTGGTTAATTAAGAAATCACACAAGATGTTTTGCTGAGGTTATAAACAATTTGTTTATTTTTATAAAAGTTAAAGATTAGGATGGAAAACAAAATGACATGGTGGACATTGACATGTACTAAATATGGAGGAACATTTGAAAAACAACAGGTACAACAAGAGATAATAAAGGGTTAATCTAAAAGTGTTATAAACGTTTTCAATCATTCAACTTCTGTTTTCACTAATACTGCAAGCCACTGAGCCACCAGGCCACCTCTTCTGTTATTTATTAGGTTTTATCAATATGCAAGAAGGTCGCTGGTTTGAGCCTTGGTTGGGTCGGTTGGCGTTTCTGTGTGGAGTTTGCATGTTCTCCCTGTGCTTGCATGGGTTATCTCTGGCTGCTCCGGTTTCCCCCATAGTCCAAAGACATGCAGTACAGGTGAATTGGGTAGGCTAAATTGTCCGTAGTGTATGAGTGGGAATGAGTGTGTGTGGATGTTTCCCAGAGATGGGTTGCGGCTGGAAGGGCATCCGCTGCATAAAATCGTGCTGGATAAGTTGGCGGTTCAATCTGCTTTGGCGACCCCAGATTAATAGAGGGACTAAGCCGAAAAGAAAATTAATGAATGAATGTATGTAAATCTTTACGTTGTACATTGTACTGGAGGAGTCTGGCTCAAGTTGATTTTCATGAGTTTCAGGAACAATAGGTGATATATAACAAAGCACTAGCTTTGTCTCTGGCCCTAGTTTGCATTTTGCCTTGCTTTCTTTTTTGTCTTCTCTCTTAATACTGTCTTTTCCAGAATGAGGAAAATCATTAGATTAAATATGTTCTCATAAATGTAGAAATACTCAGGGCTGTATTTTTATTTCAAACAGGCAGTGAGCTCCATTATATGGACTTTAAAAGGATATCATTTATATAGACTAAGACAGATATTGCCAAAAGATTTGTTGTTCACTCATGTATTGTATCTACTGGTGTAGTATGTGTGTATAAATGCATTAGAAAAACATTAACTAATTAACAATAAAATATTAAACAAACAAATAAATAAATAAATAAATAAATAAATAATGCATCTGTCAATGACAGGGAGGACATTTTTGGCTAAAGACAGCATTTATTCAACACAGGTGGTACCTGCAGCGGGCAAAGTGTTTCACTATTTAAGCTGTTTGTTGACAGTTTACAAGCTATGTTTTAGATTTCTGAATTTTTTTATATAAATTTATATTTCACTATGACAGGGTGGACATGTAAAGCTTGACAACATTTAGTTTCAAACACAATACTGTATGAGGAAAAATAGAAAACTTAAGTGTACTGTAGATAGTTACTGTGTGCACAGCAGATGTTTTAACCTCCTCCGAAGAAAGGCAAAATGGGCATGGGAATGCTAATGAGTACATCAGAGGGTTTCTGAAAGGGGCATTTACCAAACCATGACAGGGCGGACAGCAATTTTAAGGATGCATGCAAAATGATATATTAATAATATTATGAAAACAAAATCAAAGTTATTAAAATGACCTTTTTATCAAATAACTTGTCAAAGACCATAAAAATATTAAAAAAATCTTTTTAATTTGATCTAACTTATCTACTTTTTAGACTCACTGAAGTTGGCTAAACAGTGTGTGGGACATGGTAAAATCACATCCGTTCAATGAAATGGCAAAAAATAACAAAAACATATTTTAAAACACTTATAATTCTACAGTACATGCATGTGTGTAAAGGTTTAACCAACTATATTAAAACATCAGAATTCCATTATTTTGCAGTTTGTGCATATAGGACTGATTAAATCTTGTGGGACATCAAAGGCACTTTAATGATAGTGACCCTTTTATTTATTTTTATTTTAGTTTATTTTATCTTATTTTATTTCATTCTTCTAAATTTTTATAGTAGTGCACAGTCCTGTGTTATGCTGTCAATTTATATTGTTTGATGTAGCAGCTTAGTCCTGGAGGAACATTGTTTCGATTCACTGTGTACTGCACTGTATACAGTATCATTGAAATGACAATAAAGCCGACTTGACTTGACTTTTAAAATTAAACAATGTTTGCATGTATATATTTATAAAAAGACACCAGAGGAAACACATATTTATACCTACATTAACCATTATGTATAGTTGCCACTCACACCCACACAGTCCTTCTAAGGTAAACCAATAAAACACTCCAGCATTGCACATCAGCAAAGATTCCAGCAAAACTGCTCTACCTGCATCACCCATAGAGTCTCAAGGTAACCTTTATTTTCAACCCACGTAAAAAATTAGTCCCATGACAAATACACCACCTTGCCATTACAACCCACACACACACATACACCTCTCACATTTAGTCTGTTGATTTCTTGACCTTTTCCACTTAGTACTCACTTAGTCAATGGAAATACAAACCAGACAACCGCTCTACAGAATCAATACAGCACATTAAAGCTCAATACCCTTTACACACACATTTGTCAATACCACAACTGTACACTTTCACAGGAAATGGACAAGCAAAGCAAAAAGATGTTGACGAGGAGGGTGGGGGGAAATGGCAGATGTGAGCAAGAGAATTAATAAAGCGTGAAAGAGATGAAGAGAAGATTAAAAGATCTTAATTGTGTTTCATTTAAAAACACAGTTATGCAAAACTATGTCCATCTGCCACACATCTGTACTATTTGCCTGCTGTCTGAAAAGAAAAAGTAAGTAAACAGAGAAGGGAAGGAGGAGTTTTGATTCTATAGCTTTAGTATTTCCCTGGTCACAAACCTGTTTTTAATTCATGTTCCATTTAAGAGTGAATGTGATGCCAACCATCCATGGCGATGTGCAGACTGTGGGACAGAAAGGGCAAATCGTTCACAGAAACATCAGCAGAGAGTTTGGTCTCGATTCTGCCCATGCAAACCACAACAGAGAGCTGGAATTTCTGCCGGCTTTTGTAACATTATTCACAGATGTTGGCTCTAAGGGCACATCAAATAAACACAGCCAGACCCACGTGCCTTGAGTGCCCCAGACAAGCAGCAAAACATCAGTATGCCAGCAGAGTGGAGGCCGAGATTCTTTCTTTTTATCATTATGTCCCAGAAAATCACTGGTTTAGAGTTGAATCATTTTCATCGAGTCAACCAAATACAAACCACATAATCCAAAAGAGGCTGGTTTTTGAGCATTTTACCCATAATGTTTCCCAAATATAGCTTTTGCCTGAAATAAGTGCTTTCCCTGAAAGATCTGCATGGTATAGGAAAAGATCTTCTAAAAATAAAAGGAATGAGAAATTAAATCTGTCATTATTTTCTTGTGCACATTCTGTTCTAAATGTTAGTGGAGTTCTTTCAAAGGAATATTTCTGCTGCTCTCGTCTTCATAAAGCATGGCCACACGAGTTCCTAAAAGAACAAAACAGCTCTACTGACCTTATTTTTCACTTAAGAGTGGAAGTGACTATTGTAACCTAATTGTGTCGAGACTTCCACTCTCATTCTATTCCATTCGTTATTAGCTGTAGAAAAAATGTGTTATGCCTCTTGTTGTTACAAACATCTACTTCTTATTATATTGTTTTAATTTTCATTTTAATGTCATGAAGGCGGATCATTGGAGAGGGGTCTGGATGCAGAACCAATGCAGTTGCAAGCTGAGCTGTATGAATGGTTTTAAAGGTTCAAGAAAACTGTGAGTACTTTTTTAAGAATTTTTTCTTTCAGATTTCAGATTTGTGTGTGTTGAGCATCAATTAAGACAACGTTAGCACCTGTCAGCTTTAATTGTGGGGAAAACTGGATCATTTTGAGCTTTTGTCAGCTATTTTTTGAAATCATTTTTGAGGCGGGATCTAAATCAGTGACGTAGCGCTCGTCTGCCAAGCTGTGAGATCGCTTCCGCGCATGGCACGCAGTGTTTAGCCATTCATGAAGGGTCGTAGGTGTTTGTTTCTATGATTCACAGGGTTTGTTGCATTTTTTTTTACCGCGATGCTGCCAGGGCCAATACGGCAAATCTGTTGGTTTGCAGCAAGCATTTTGAAGAATTGGAGAATGGCCAACTTTGTCTTTTATCAGTTGAGTTTGTTACCATTCAGACACATCGCCTAAATTAGGATTACCGGCAGGGCTTATGGTTGAAATAGATAGGGCAAGAGACCTGCTGCACTGCTCCACTGTGTCTGCATTCAGACCCGGAGATTCAGGAGGAAAGAATCCTCCTCATTTATTGTGTTTATATAAACATGATTATCTTTATAATGATATAAAAATTGTGTGCGGTGAGGTGGCATGGTGGCGCAGTGGGTAGCGATGTCACCTCACAGCAAGAAGGTTGCTGATTCGAGCCTCGGCTGGGTCAGTTGGCATTTCTGTGTGGATGAATTGGGTAAGCTAAATTGTCCGTAGTGTATGTGTGTCAATGAGTGTGTATAGATGTTTCCCAGTGATGAGTTGCAGCTAGAAGGACATCCTCTGCTTAAAACATATGCTGGATAAGGTGGTGGTTCATTCCGCTGAGGCGACCACTGATTAATAAAGGGACAAATTGTGGTTATGTGTAGGCCTATATAAATTATGAATAACGTATGTAGCAAGGCATTCAATTACTTACTGTTTATTTCTTTGCATTTTATCTTTGTAAACTATAAAATCATGAGTCTTCTCAGGTTTGTGTCTCATTTTATGAGCCAACTGACAGTTGTTTGCTCCCCTCTTTTTCCCCTGCTCCGTCGACCACGCCTACTCCTTCCTCTGCTAGCAGTGTTCCAAGCCCATCATAAACATTGACATTGCATGTCTGAGATATGCAGTCTCAGCTTGCATATCCAAGTCTGCATCCATATACTATTAGACCATTCTGACCCCTGATAAAAAAGGGAATAAGCTAAAGGACTGAGGAAGTGACTGAGTATTTTCTTGAATATGCTGGTATGTAAAGCAAGTAGTTTGTCAGTTCATAGGCAAATGAACAGAAAGTCACAATTGAAAAAAGAGCTTAATCCCGGAGGGCCACAGCTCTGTACAGTTTTGCTCCAACCCTAATTAAACACAACTGATCCAACTAATCAAGGTGTTCAAGACTACTAGAAACTATTAAGCAGGTGTGAGTTGGATGTGTTTGGAGCTAAACTGTGCAGAGCTGTGGCCCTACAGGAATTGAGTTTGAGACCATTGGTCATCACCTACCCCAAACCCAACTTGACAGTAAAGCTGTGGTCACACTGCACTTTTGCGCTATAGACTTCCATTCATACGCAAGCGAAATGAAAATTCAAAAATTCAAGCTTAGTGAACTCTGAACTGCGAAATCACATCACGTGATTGCGTGCGACCAATAGAAGATCAAAACATGACCTCTCTTCATAGAAACTTAAAATATTGAGCAATCGCTCACTTTTTTAATGTCTAATTATCTTCTTTAATCCCGCCCCTTTACACAGCGTCAAACAACAGAATTTTGCATGCCCAAACTCCAGTGTGACCGCGGGTTAACCTGTTGTGTTTTATTGGCGTTTACACCTAACCCAAGCCCAAACCCAACCTCACAGTAACCTGCTGTGTTTAATGATGTCTACACTTATCCCAACCCTAAACCAAACCTCACAGTGACCTGTTGGGTTTTATTAACATCTACACCAACCCCAACCCCAAACTTAACCTCACAGTAACCTGTTGTGTTTTATTAACGTCTACATCTACCTTAACCCTAAACCCAACCTCAGAGTAACCTGTTGTGTTTTATTACAGTCTACTTCTACCCCAACCCTAAACCCAACCTCAGAGTAACCTCTTGTGTTTTTTATTAACATCTACACCTACGCCAACCCCAAACTTAACCTCAGAGTAACCTGTTGTGTTTTATTAACGTC
>CAIGQZ010032649.1:9247830-9266162 GCA_903798205.1 Danio tinwini | reverse complement strand
CCCCAACCCTAAACCCAACCTCACAGTAACCTGTTGTGTTTTATTAACATCTACACCTACCCCAACTCTAAACGCAACCTCACAGTAACCTGTTGTTATTTATTAACATCTACACCAACCCCAACCCTGAACCCAAACTCACAGTAACCTGTCGTATTTTATTAATGTTTACTACATCTACAACAACCATAAACCCAGCCTACATGTTCCTTAAGTTCCTCCCACTTGGAGGTCACCCAGCCTAATTGCAGAGCAATCCCTCCCACTAGGGGCTCTCCGGGCTGCAGCGATACCTACTTGGAGAAAAGATTGAATAATCGCCATGAACCAATGCTAGCTCAAAGCTTTTTAGGAGCCAAAACAAACTCCCTCAAGTTAGCTTTGGTAAGCTGAATGAAGTAGGAGCACACAGTTATGTTTTGTTAAATAAGTTGCATATAAAATTTACGTTTCAAAACTGCCCAAATTTTGTCAACCCACCAATGCCAATGCTGATGCGAACTGCTGAATTGAACCAAAACCAACCATTGTTTCGACCAGATTTTGTTTCGAAATGACGTCACTTCAGTTTGTTCTTTGATTTTAATTTGAACTATAGTGAAGCCTTTACAGGGACACTGAAGACCTATAAGACCAGGAGATAGAAGTTTACCTGCACCGCTCTTACTATAGTAGCTGGCTTCTGTTACAGTAACAACATTATATTCACCAAAAGGCGAGATGGCTTGAAGTATATAGTGACCCAATTATATGAAACTTTTATTTAATTCTTTTAAACGGATACCACTTAGCTGCTATTGTATTTGTATCCCAGAAAACAAGTTAAATTATTACATCTCTGCTGCAAATTATATTTAAAGCAACATCACAAGCACAATTCACACAGTGCGACTTTTAGTAAGAAGTGACTTGTTTTCCAGAAAGTATGATATATACGCTTTTGTGTGGGAAACAAAAAGCATTCTGAATATTCTTCAAAACATCTTCCGTTGCGTCTCATAAAAGGAAGTCAAAGGTGTTTACAGTAACATGATAGCAAGAAAAATGATGTCAGAATTTTCAGTTTTGGGTGAACTGTCACTTTAAAGAAGCGCATTTGTGGCAGTTGTGTACGTGGGAGGAGATTAATACAAGGAGGAATTTAATGCTGTCCCAGAGTGCATTGTTCCCTGACAGCACCGCTGCGCTTCTGTCAGCTGGAACGGAGACTGCGGTGAACAAAAACACAGGTCTCAGGTCAGTAGTCATACTAGCTTCAAAGGAAGAGTCAATGGCGACCCTGTGATGGTCGAAGCTTTATTTCATACTGATTCAGGTCTGGAAAAAGCAAGCCTGACAGGAGTGTTAACCTCTGTATGCGTGATCATAAATACACACACACACACATACACACACACGTATACAGACATACTGTTGTCAGTGAGTTTTATGGCTAGTGCTGCTGCATGAAACATTATTGAATGATGGGAAGGATGATTAAGCAATTTATTCTTTTATGGCCACTACTTATTTTCTCAAGGTTAATCCAATCCCTCTCTCCTCGTTTCCCTTTCCTTCTTTCCACCCCTTAATTTCATCCTTCATCTTCCCTGCATGTAAATCAAAACTGGGCAGCAAATATATCACAGGAACGGATGCTTGGAGGAGATTCTGGGCAGACTAATTCAGCTATCGTATGACTCAGCATTTCTTGGGGTGTAAAAATAAGGATTACAGGAGTACACACGCAACATCCACAGTTGAGATGTGTGGAGTAAACAAAACAAAAAACTTTTAAGAAAAAACATTTAAATGTTAAATAAATTGTGATGAAAAATTGCATGTAAATGTGCAATAGTGGATGTGCAGTAATGCCATACTGTACATTGGAACATATTAATAAATATCCGATAATAATATTGGATTTTACAGATCATATCTACTAAGAACGATGCTGCCACACGAAAACTGTTGCAGATATAGACAGGTGGTGCTGAGGAGATGGAAGGATTCAGTATCAGCCAATCAGCTTGTAATGATATGGTCGCTTCCATATTGCATGCGAAAGAGCAGTCAGCTATAGAATTTCATAAAAGATCTGCATACATATACAGTATACAGAGCCCGAAATATACTTATTTTTATACATATGTCTGTCAAATGCACTGCCTATCAAAGTATACCTCTATTAATGTACGTAACCTATGCATGGTGGAAAAACTTTTAATACCTCTACTGGCCTATAGGGGTTTGACTATGCACAATCTCTCAAATCTCCCTGATACTTCTAATCTATTTGCAATCATATAAATTGCACCTACTGTCACAAATCTGTTCCTCTCATGGCATGGTTGTGTTATTTAATGCAAAAAAATGCAGATGGTTATTTTTAGTGTGGGCAATGTTTTTATTGTGATTAATCCTGTAATTTTTCAGCAATTAATTGTGATTTATTCAAAATTCAAAAGTAATTTATTGCATCATTTGTTCATTCATTCATTTTCCTTTGGCTTACCTTCTGATTTATCAGATGTCACCATAGCGAAATGAACCGCCAACTATTCCAAAATATGTTTCACGCAGTAAATACCAACCCAGTGCTGGGAAACACCCATAAACTTTCATATTCACACACACACACTCATATATTACGGCCAATTTAGTTTATTCAATTCACCTAAAGCGTATGTCTTTGGTCTGTGGGGGACACCCAGAGCACTTTGATGTAACCCATGCCAACACGGGGAGAACATGCAAACTCCACACAGAAATGTCAACTGGCCCTGCCGGGACTCAAACCAGCAACCTTCTTGCTGTAAGGCGAATTTGTTGCATATTTTTATTTATTTTAAAAGTTCTGGTGTATGAAAAAAAGTGCAATAACACTTAAAAAATCTGTTTAATATAGCATTATCTACTTTACTAAAGGGAAATAAAATAATTATGACTGCAACTATTAATTAATGCGTCAATGAATTATCTTTACAAAGTGTGTATAGTTACAAAAATTTTACGGGGTGATTTTCATGCTCATTTAGTCAGTAAAGCTGGTTGCTGTAGTTCAAAGATGATGCTGCACATGGAATTACCGCATATAAAAACTTGGTTTTACTCCAAACTCACTTTTTAACTTAATAATAATAATTATTATTATTATTAATAAGAATAATAATTTCATGGTTTTGTGTTTATTAGTCACTCCGAATCAACAAAAATAGCTAAAAGTGCAGTAGATGACTGTCTTCAGAAACTATTTTTGTTATTCTGGAAATTCATGAAAGTCTGGCGGTTCATTCCACTGTGGTGACCCCTGATTAATAAAGGGACTGAGCCGAAAAGAAAATGAATGAATAAATGGTTGAAAGTCTCTTCACATCCTGATAGCAATCATTAAATTAATTAATCCAAATGTATTTATACATATTAGCTGCATCCGAAATTGCATACTGTACTTCCATAATATATAGAATGCTACAAACAGAATGCGAGCCAAGTAACAGTATGGTAGAACTACATGGACGACCTACAGTACTACTTCCGGCGAGATTCCGAAGTGCACATCCGATGCATGCTACACTATCCCATAATGCACCCCGAGAGAACTCAAGAATGGGGGTAAGCAACACAACTAATGCAGGTATGTCAAGTGATCATGACAAAATGGCGGATGTAGTACAACCCAGTTCCATTCATACTGCTCACATTCGTACTGTATAGAACATACTTTTCTAATGGTTGAGTAGTGAATTAAAATGTAGTACCTACTAAGTAGTAGACGATTTCGGAAAATGATAGGCTGTCCTAATGTCCCTGCCAGTCAAAATATGTAATTGCATACCTCTTGGCATCCTGTTTGCGTAGACAGGATTACGTCATCTGCACGTTCACGGACGCAGTTTAGATAGAAAATGTCAGGTAAACATTACCAACCTACCTTCTTTTTAAATTTAGATTTGGTTTGGTATTGTAATTACTAACTGTACCAAGAAGTTTTCTCTCTGTATTACGTATTTTCAGAGAGAATATTACGTGATGTAATGTAGTGATTTTGTCTAGATCAATTTTATTCTCTCAGGAAATGTGGCTTTGGATGGACATTAGCAGGGTAGGTGTTATGATCACCAGCGATCGAGCAGCTGCAGATCGCAACAGACTACAAATCTGCCATTACATGGACTACAAGTTCCAGTCATGCATCGCTAACAACGCACCTGTTCCGAATTCCAGTGATTATATACACACACAGACAAAGCTAAAGCTCATTCACTCATTCATTACCCTGACTATAAAGACTCACTATAAAGCACTCACACACGTCTGTTTTGAGTCTTGTTATACTGAATTGTAAACATTACGACGTGTTTTCCTTGCTTTGCCGGTTTTGACCCTGGCTTTGTTTTTTTTGTTTTACTGTTTATTCTTGGCTGCTGCCTGCCTTCTGATCACTCGCCTGTTATTTGACTACGACTTTGGATTCTCTGTATGTACCTGATTGCCCCTGTGTTAACCATTGCTTGCCTGGCCATCTCTGTTTAATAAACCTGCATTTGGATCCGCACTTCCTTTGTCAGCGTCCACTTTACATTACAGAGGGACATATACAGTGATATCAGGCTAATGTTAGCATTTTCCAAGATCTATTGCACCTTTAAATCTTCTGTTTAAATATTTAGCCTGATCTCATGAGGAAGCGTAACTATTTTACGCTTTGTCAGTTTAGTGGCTAATTCATATGAATTCATACAAGGTCAGTTGTACGAAAAAGTATGATTTTTAAAAGAAGGCACCATAAATTTAATCATCATTGGGAGTTAAGTAAATCATACTAAATTGTTTGAATGAGATTGTACGAATTTATACGAATTAGCGACTAAATCAAAAAGTTACTAATTGACAATCATAGCTTTTCTCAGTCACGTTTACGATTATTCGCCTAGTGCATTACTATTTTGATGACAAAATTCATGTCATGCTGACCCTCGTGAAGGCATAAAAAGTTAAACAAACTGTACTTTGGGCTTTAGACTACAAACTTATGCATGTAGAAAAGACAGCAGGGCTGGGTTGTGCTGCAGAGACCTCATTTACTTTCTTTCATCACACACAGCGAAACCACTGTCATCTCTTTCATCAGGTCATGCTATCATACACATTTCCACACTTCATTTTGGCTACATCCATCATTGAAAACACACACACACAAACAACATCTACTAACACTCACATACCATGTAATCTCATCCCTGAAACCCAAAGCTGAACCAGGCTCAGAGGTTAGATGTCTCATTGCTTTGATTCATGTCTGCAATAGTCGTGGGAGGAAATATGCTTCATTCCTTAAGTGAAAAAAAACACAACGCACATTTCCCTGAATCTATGGATATTTATAGTCAACTGTATACACACACACACAGTATATGGCATAATTTCAATATGCGCACATTTCTGCTTTTCAGAGAGCCGTATACATGCAAACATCTTACTATTCAGAGTGTGTTTCTTTCCAAATAGCATTCTTCCTGCTCTGGTGCATTCATATTTCCTCTACTGCCATTGGATGAAATTATAGGACAGATCCAGGCACACACACGCACATGCAGGCACACTATCTTTTCACTCCAAACTCATCAGCCAAAATATCACAGAGCCCATTTTCCACACAGCAATGACATTTTCATCCTCTGCTCATCCGTCCTTTTACTGATTCTCATATCGCTCTCCCTTAAGCTGAGCAGGACGCAGGGCGGAAACTGAATGCAGATAGAGGTGAGACAGGGGCGAGCCAGCAGGGTGTAGATGTCAGAGGAGATGGACGGAGGAATGGATTTAAAAAGAGAGGAAGAATTTCCTCCTGAAATATAGCGTTGCAGGCTTGTGGTTAAGAGAATGAACACATCTGGCCGGCAGACCACCTCCAGAAACAATCCCTCCTTTTTTTAATATCCTGTACTGAAGAGCCTGAAAACCCTCAGGATGTCTGTTAGAGCTCAGGCAGGGATGCACATTTGAAAAGACCCAAACATTCAGTTTTACAATTCACTGGCAAACTGTGAATTAACAATTGCAACTGTGCTTGTAGTTTTTAGTAATACTGTAAATTTTACTGCATTTTTTACAGTGGTTTGTACTCTCCAGTATATTTTAATTGAAAAAACACCATGAAATATGAAAAATAGGGGTTACGTGTACATGAATGACTATTCAGATATGCTTAAACATGTTAATGCCATTGTTTTCTGCAAATATACCATGATAATAATATGGTGTTCTCAATAGTGTCACGGTATGAACATGATATAATACCTTGTTTTTTTTGGGGCAAGTACCACAATAATACCATGTCATCAGCCTCGTAAAATGATGGTACACTGTAAAAACTATCTGTAAATTAAAGAGCCCCTATTATGGGTTTTTGAAAATGGCCTTCCATGTAGTGTGTAACAGCTCTAAGGGAAGCGAAATATCCAGCTTAAAGGCTTAAATCTAAAAGTGGACAGTTTTTGAAACTATTGATTCATCTATAAAAGAGTCGACTCATAGTGGTTTAAATTAATCGTCTTAATAACGAGATTTAGCAGTTTCCGCATGACGTGGATACAAAAAATAATAGTTGCACGCAAACCTAGGAAAATTTTAATCTGCGGCCCTGCCCACTAACACGGCAGCAAAGAAAAACAGATTTTGAAGTCATGAGTCATGAAGACGCTGTGCTTACCTGGATATTATTGGATATGTATGCGAAAAGAGTGGTTCAGAAATCTACATGCTTACAATGGGCAATCTATAAGTACAGAGCTCATGGATTACACAGACAATACACCAGGGGTGCAGGCAAAATAAGGACAGTTTATTAGGCACAAATTTAAACAAAAGCAGGCTGCTGCACGCTGGGCTTTGGACTGGTGCGCAGCACTGGAAAGGCTTACGAAGGCTCATGGTGAGCGCAATGGGAGCCCGTAGAGATAGCTCAGAGGACAGAGGAGGAGCGCTGGTGAGCGCTATATCCCCCCGGCTGGGGATGTGATCATTGGGCAAAGCAGAGTACAGGTAAGCCCTGAGAACATATAACACTTCACGCAAGAGGTGCCACAGCAATGATTGCAAATAGAAATGATTCACATGTTTTGTTACTTGTAACCGCTTGTACTGTATCAGGTTAACTCTTTTTATTCTCATATCGCGTCTAAAGCCACGTTGAAAACGTGATGCGTGCCGCTTTGTTTACGGACTTAAATGCGTTTGTGAGCTCGTTTCACTGTCGTTTGTTGTTGCTATGGCCACTGTTAGCTGATCCTACACACGTGCAGCGGTCAAGGTTCAGAATAGTTTAGCTTTTGCTGCTGTGTGGATTAATACCTAATGTGTGTCATAGTTAAGAGTAATATGCTGGTGTTTAACTGCATTGCTTTCTGAGGTGAGGTGTCTGAATAACACTGTTGAGAACCGGGTACTGTTTACTGTGGTGTTAGTAAGTTTACTATAAAGCGTGATTCAGGCGTCCCTTGCGATCGGATCCTATACCAATGTTGGCGATCTGGGGACTTGATAAACCGCGCTGGGCATTTTATTGTCTCGCGCTGAACGCTGTCGACCAATCGCAACAGGCTGTCATCGGTCCAATCAGCGCAGATTAGCTTCGCACTAAGGAGTGGTTTGGGAACAAATTAATCGCTGAACAATTCATATGGGAGTCGCTGGGATAATTAGGTAAAAATAAATTCATATTATAGGACCATGAAAGTGTTTTTTGACCTTGCATGCATATCAGTATGTTGTTGGAGACCCATAAAATCAAAATATGACCCTTTTTAATGTATAATAGGGGCTTTTTAACATTAATTATGATTTATTTTCATTTATTTATGCTTTTTGAATTGCATTATGAGACATTGATCTATCCTTCAACAACTTTCAATAGTAAAAAGTTTGAAAAAGTTACTTTAACTGACATTTTAATAGTCAATTTTTATAGTGGTATTGTAAGCTGGTGATAAGGTGCAAGTACTTTTTCTGTTATTTTACAGACTTAATTCTATATTTATTATTTTTTAGTGTTTATTGCAGTTTAATAAAATGACTTTTATTGAAAGTAGACAAAGGAGAGATCAAGGTGCCTTATAACCATAAATAAAAAGAACACCTTTGAATCACAAAAAGTAACTTTTAATTAACAGATATTATTTTACAGTGTATTTTTTAATATTTTATAATCTAAAAATTAATAATACTATGGCATCACAATGAATATATGGAAATATCATATGTTAGACATACAGTATTTGGACAGATTTTCGAAAGTTGTCTACACTCAAGGATGGTTCATTATACTGTAAGTTCTTAACATGCAATAATTATTCTATTTAGAATAACTGTATCATCCTGCAAATCCCTTTTATGCTGAAAAAAAATTAAGTATCTGATTTGTACTCTCTAGTATGTTTTATGTGAAAAAATATTGTTGATAAACAATATATAAAATAATATAATTAATACTAATATTATATTAACTGTAAAAATCACCAAAATGGATATTATCTTATAATATTATGAATATTATTAGCTTATAAGAATTCTATTTACCACAATAAATAAATAAATGGGTTATGTAAATAAATAAAATGGTTAGATATATAAATAAATAAATGAATGAATAAATGAACAAAAGGGTTATATAAATAAATAAATAAATAAATAAATAAATAAATAAATGGGTTATGTAAATAAATAAAATGGTTAGATTAATAAATAAATTAATTAATTACTAAATAAAAGGGTCATATAAATAAATAAATGAATAAATAAATAAAGGGTGAGACAGACAATTTATCTGATTTGTACGGTCTAGTATGTTTTATGTGCAAAAATATAGCTGATAAACAATATATAAATTAATATAATTAATATTAATATTATATTAGCTATATAAATCAATATGACTATTATCTATAAAGGCCTATAAAAACACTATTTAATAATTCAATATATAATAATTAAATAAATTAATGGTTAGATAGACAATAAATAAACAAACAAACAAACAAACAAACAAACAAACAAATAAAAGAGTTATACAAAAAAATAAAAAAATAAATAAATGAAAGGTTAGATAGACAATAAATAAATAATTTAATGAATAAAAAATATTTTAGGGTTATATAAATAAATGAATAAATAAATAAATAAAATGGTTATATAAATAAATGAATAAATAAATAAATAAAATGGTTATATAAATAAATGAATAAACAAATAAATAAATAAATAAATGAAATGGTTATATAAATAATTAAATAAAGGGTTAGATATACAATAAAAAATTTACAAAAAGGTTAGATAAATAAATAAATCGATAAAAGGCTTATATAAATAAATTTATCAATTAACTAAATAAATAAAAGGGTTATATAAATAAATAAATAAATAAATAAATAAATAAAAGGGTTAGATAAAGTATTAAAATAGTTATGTAAATAAACAAATAAAGGGTTAGATAAACAATAAATAAATAAAAATGTAAGATAAATAAATAAAAACGTTAGATAAATAAATAAATAAATAAATAAATAAATAAATAAATAAATAAATAAATAAATAAATAAATAAATAAAGGGCTTAGCAGTGGTTACAAACTGAGATTTATTTGTAATACATAAAATATTGTTTAAGTTAAAATGTCAGTTATGATTATGTGCATGAATTGTAGCTGAATACAATTATAAGTTCAGTTTAAAACAATGGGGGAAAATCATAATCCCTCCAAACATTTGACTTGTTTACTGCCATTCGTAAGACCTTGCTTATTTGTATTAGTCTACCTCAAAATGAATACCACGTACAGTATATATATATATATATATATATATATGCAGAAATGTTATCATAGTAACATTATGATATGAGGGCATATCTACAAACCATGATATTACTGCAGTACATGTATCACAGAAATATTTTCACCATTTAGTATGGTGTTTTATCTTGCAATAAATCTTGATATACTGTATAGAACTTGGTAATGTAGTATGGTAAATATCAAAGTTCTTTCATATGTAATCATTTGGTTTAGTCAGTATTGCCACAGCCTGCTCTGTGATCTGTATTTAAAAGTACAAGTGTGTGTGTTTCCTATAGGCATATGTTTCCTGGGATACCGATTTGTCCTCGGTGAGCCTCTTAATATTTCATAGCTCGAGTTTTATGATATTGAAAAACGATACACACAGCAGCAAAAGCGAAGAGACACAAACACTGACACCCTAGAGATAAGTCCAGGAGATCAGGAGATCTCGACACCGCTTGCTTTCCATCAAAGAGGGGATAAACTGAAATGTCCTAAAACGAAATGAATCCACAAGCTTGAAACCTAAAGACCCCAGAGCATCTTCAAGAGATCATAAAACACATCCTAGATGGCTGAATCCCTAAGACGCCTCTCTCTTTCTCTTAAACATAAACAAATATAATATATATTCCATGGTCAGTCTTGAGTCAAGCTTTTCTCACACACACACACTTGTCATTTACGGGCCTCTCGAAAGCCTGTCGTATAAGAATCACAAATAGTGCTGCAGAAATAAAAAACAGATCATTCAGGTTTCCACGAGGGAAACACACGTGAACATACAGGAGAGAGAGGAGTGTGTGTACACCTGGGGTCTGACCTGCATACACACTGATGAGGCGCTATAATGCTGAGCACAACTGATGGGTGAGAGAGAGAAAGAGAAAGAGTGTGCATGTGTGTGTGATGTAGCTGCTGAATTAGAGGTTCAGTTCCTTTGGCTCTTTCAACTGAGTTCCTCACTGTCTTTTCTTCTATTAATCTTTATTATTTGCATTTGTTTAATAACACAATGCCCTTTTATTCTCATTCTGCATGGCTGAAGAATATTTGCATCCATTCTTTTCATTGATTCTTTTAGGTACTGTATGTCTATGTCATGTGAAGTGTTGCTGACAACGGAAGTGCGGATCCAAATGCGGGTTATTATTCACTCTTCTCTTTCCACTGGAACTGTTCCTGCTTCCTTCAAAACTGCAACAATTACTCCTATATTCTAAAAACCTGATTCAGACCCATCGAATTTTAATAACTTACGACCTATTTCTAACTTACCATATATTTCTAAAATCCTTGAAAAAAAATTTAGCAACACAACTCCAAACCCACTTATCTCAGAACAACCTATATGAACAGTTCCCGTCCGGTTTTCGCCCACTCCACAGCACGGAAACTGCCTCTTATATAACCTGTATATTCACAACATATCTGTACATACAATTCAACATCCAGATATATTTTTTACTTACTGCATCTCTGTTTAATGTTGATCACCTTTTTCTTTTCTCATATTTAATTTTGTGTTGTCACAACATTCTACAGTGTCTTCGGGTGTACCCCAGGGCTCAGTCCTGGGGCCCCTGCTCTTTATCATCTATCTCCTTCCACTTGGTAATATTCTCCGTAAATATAACATACAGTTCCACTGCTATGCGGATGACACCCAGCTCTACCTCTCTGGCAAACCCTCTTCTTGTTTTCTGCCTTCACCCTTTACAGTCTGCTTAGCAGAAATCAAATCTTGGCTCTCTCTTAACTTTCTCAAATTAAATAGTTCAAAAACTGAGGTTTAGCTTGTTGGTACCAAATCAACACTCTCCAAAACTGACAGATTTTCTCTTTCTATTGACGACTGTTCCATTTATCCCTCTAAACAGGTCAAGAGTCTGGGTGTCATCCTCGATAGCACCCTATCTTTTGATTCTCACATCAATAACATCACCCGGTCTGCTTACTTCCACCTACGCAACATTAACCGTCTCCGCCCTTCTCTCACCCCGCATGCCACTGCTGTTCTTGTCCATAGCCTTGTCACATCTCGTATAGATTACTGCAACTCTCTTCTCTTTGGTCTCACTAGTCAATCCCTCCGTAGCTTCAGTTGGTCCAGAATTCAGCTGCCCGTATCATCACCAGAACCCCTTCTTCTCATCACATCACCCCTGTTCTGCAGCAGCTTCACTGGTTACCCGTTCCATTTCAAATTGATTTTAAAATTTTGATTTTAACATTCAAAGCCATCCACAATCTCGCCCCTCCATATTTGTCTGCCCTCATCCACATTGCTGTTCCCTCTCGCACCCTGAGATCTACTTCCTCCTACCACTTGTCTGTTCCCTCTGCTCGTCTATCATCCATGGGCAAGAGAGCCTTCAGCCGCTCTGCTCCCCAGCTTTGGAAATCACTACCACCTGCCATCAGAAACATTGACTCCCTCACATTTTTCAAATCCAAACTCAAAACCCACCTATTTAAGATGGCTTTTAATACTTAATTGTACCTGCACTATTGTTGTGTTTACTTTTTATGTTATTTTCTTGTTGTTTTATTGCTCTTGTTTTACTGTTCGGTGTCCTTGAGTTGCCAGAAAGGCGCATTTAAATAAAATGTATTATTATTATTATTATTATTATTATTATTATTATTAATTTGAGCAAAATTGTGATACATTTTACTTGAGGATTCTTTGATGAATAAAATGTTCTAAATAACAGCATTTAATTTGATTATTACTATCATTAATGGGGCAGCACAATGCCACAGTGGGTAGCACAATCGCCTCACAGCAAGAAGGTTGCTGGTTCGAGCCCCGGTTGGGTCAGTTGGCATTTCTGTGTGGAGTTTGGAGTCTGTGTGGATTGCAGCTGGAAGGGCATCCGCTGCGTAAAACATGTCCTGGATAAGTTGGTATTTGTGTATGCATTTGGACCTGCATACTTGTACAACTAACGTGCTCTGCGCTGGACTTCAGACCAGTTTTTAGTTAGTCAATGGCACTGTCTATTTCAGTTCATCAAAATATATATGCACCAACAATGCACCTTAACACACCTCCTTTATAGGCCAGCACAACCATGAGTCCACAAAGTGGCGCAAATGGATTTGCTATTTAAACAACGTGGCGCTAAACGTGAAAATTTGAGTTGCGCTGGTCTGAAAATAGCAACAAATCGCACCATACATGTCTTGCGCCTTATTGCGCAGGGTGTATGATAGGGCCCCTAGTTTTTTAAACCCCTAAAAAGGCAGAAAGTAGGACTGCACATGCCTCTCTCTTTTGAGAAAAATAAATTAATGAATCAATTTGTGTAGAAGTGTGCAGAAAAAGACTGCATGGCAACATAGCGTCACTGTGTCATCTAAAACCTGAGACAAGGTCTTCATATGCTCACCGTGAGCGTGTATGCGCATATATTCATTTTTTGTTCCCTCTCCATATGTTCACATGTAAAATGCAGTGACAGCGTCAAACGCAAACACGCAGAGGTCAGTATTATTTGGTATAAGGTCAACTTACAAGACAGTAAAAGCACGATCTGACAGACAAACTTGTGCAATTCCTACTCAATTACACGATTAGCTGACAAGCATTTACTGGCATACAAGGGAGGAGGCAGAAAGGAGTGGCGAACTTCAACTGCAAACCAAAAACTCAAAGTTTTCAAGAGTGTGTGTGTGTGTGTGTGTGTGTGCGTGTGGATGAGCAGACCGAGCCTTAGACCATCTGTGAGTCGGAAAAGCCAATTTTCCGCCCCTGGACCTTCAAAACCAGCGCTGAGCGAAAGCGCTGCCAAGAAGCCAAAGATTTTAATGCCAAGAAAATCCCTTTCCTCTTTCAGTCTGCCGTTCAACCTCCATCTGCGCTGACAGGGACTTGTGTGTTTAGACAGCTCCCTGCCATCTTTCATCATCTGTCCCTTGTCTGCGTTTCAGTCTACAATCCGCTGAGAAGTGGCGATTAACAAATTAACACACAAACCACAATATAATGACTCACAATACTGTAATTACTCGATTTTAGTATATGCAAGTCTAACAGGGTTGAACAGGAGACAAGGAGCTCATGGCATTTTTGGATGTGGTGCTGGAAAACAATATATAGCGACATCCGTGACATCTATTTTGACTGAACATATGTTTTTGTTTTATTTGTGTTTTTTTTTTCTTTATTCATTTGGACAACGTGGAGGATTTGAAATAAGCGCACAACAGCATAATGTGTCAAAACACACATCAACCATCAAATTGCTGTCTTTTTGCTACATTTATGTTGATCTGTCATATTTTTATGTTGATTTGCCACCTTTATGTTGATTTGTGGACAGAAAGAACAGAAAATGATAATGATAATGAGATGAAGTTGGAGGTGGATGATATTGGGTGTTGTACAAGCAGCACTTTTTTGCTGCTTGTTCATTCTACTTGTTCAAAATGAGCTTAAACACAATTCTGGAAATTTTATTTGAGAAACTTAATTTTTTATGTTCAATCCCCTTAAATTTGTTACATTAACTTAATCGATTTGTGTTGGGACAACTTGAATGAATTGTGTAAAACCCATTTTTACAGTGAGGGCTCCATAATAAAGTTATTATCAGATTCGATATCAATTTCTACAAGCACATCAACACCACGAAAAGACCACCAACAAACAGCTCGATTCATTCAACATCAATAGGCAAGAAAATGCAAAACTTGAAGTTAGAAACCATGGGTCTCATTCGCAAAAAACAAAACTAGTAAAACATTAGCAAACATACCAGAAAATTTGAGTAGGGTCTGTCAGCAGACTGCAAGACAGGGGAGTAACATGAAGGGATGTAGCTTGTAGGCCTAGCAGAGGCGTAACTTAAAGTTATTGTCGGCAAGATGGCGCTGTACATCAGTTATTAATGTCTACACCTTCTCCACACCTAAACCCAGTGTACTGTGTAAAAACAGTATGCGAGCCAAGTAGTTAAAAATCCGCACCTGGATGACCAACTACTTCCAGTGAGATTCTGAAGTGCAAATCTAATGCACATTATCCTATTCCATGATGCCATGCAAGAGAATTTATAAACGCAATGAAGCAATGCAACTGATGCGGGAAGATTATGTGATAATGACAAATGGCAGATGTAGTACGTCCGGATTCCATTCATACTCTATAGAACGTACTTTTTTAATGGTCACGTAATAAATTCAAATTTACTATAGTACCTACTCAGGTAGTAGGTGATCTCAGATGCAGCTTCTGTGTAGTAAACTCGTCCATCTAAATTTCGGTTGTCAAAGCCAGTTCCTTGAGGGCCACAGCTCTGCACAGTTTAGTTTCAACCCTAATTAAACACGCCTGATCAAACTAATTGAGTCCTTCAGGCTAGTTTAAAACCTACAGGTAAATATATTGAAGCAGGGTTGGAACTAAACTGTGCAGAGCTGCGGCTCTCCAGGAACTGGCTTTGACGCCTGTCATCTAAATGCACGTCCTAAAGTATTACTAGAACTGCTTTTACTGATAAAATGTGCATGAAAATCGCCATGATTAAATTTCCCGACTCATACTACCAATTCAATTAACATGGTCAGTCAAAAAGTCAGGTGCTCTACTCAAAATGTCCAGTTGGTGGTGCTGAAGAACACATTGGTGGCACAACATTTTTCCATCTAATGGCCCGTTTCCACTGAGTGGTACAGTACGGTAAGGTACGGTTCGGTATGCTTTTATGGCCGTTTCCACTGTCAAAAGGTGTACCGAACCATACCGTACCACTTTTTCGGCACCCTTTCGAAAGGGTACCAAACACGAGAAAGGGTACCAAAAGGCGGAGCTAGACACGCAGCTGAACACTATTGGTTTACAGAGATACGTCATTCGCTCACGCAACAAGCCAGAATGAAAACAAAGAAGCCGCCATGTTTTAATACACAGCCAAGAGATTACAGTGTAATTATATAAACATATAATAACGAGCCCTGGTCGACCAGGGCTCAAACGAAGCTTGTCGTCGTCTTGATGAACAGCCACACAGCCAAAAAGAAGAGCAGATTTTACCCTGTCCCGTAGTTTTTTACGAGCCAGTCTGAAGCGCGAGCGGTTTTGCTTTCTTGCTGGCGCTCGCCACGCGTCTATATTTGAAATAACAAACATCTTGAGCTGATGATAATAACGTACGCTAGATTATTGACGTGCTTTTGAAACCTGATCCTGTTAGACACGCGAGAGTGCCGAGCGAAAAAACAAAAGGAGAAGCAGGAAAAAAAGGAGCACATTATTTTTTCACCAAGCGTGAACAAACTGCCATGTTTAACTATTATTATCACCTTTTGGACTATTATGAACTCAGAATGATAGATTTACTTTTTAACAAGAGGCTACACATGCTGCTGAAGATTAAAGACACATTTAATCATGAGAGGTTTGCACTGACTGTGGGCTGTATTTTGAACCTAAATAAGGATTAAATGTATGCTGTGTGTACTTTTTCTGTAAGTGGTAACATATCGGAGACTGTAAGGGTCTGTATGTGTTTATATATGTTGCATTTATTTATTTATTTATTCTATATAATTGCAGACGTTACAGTAGGCTTTTTCACACTGTCATTGATCTGCAGTTATAATCAAATCATGTTCATAGAAAAGTTAGTAATAAACATTTATACAGAAGTATTTATGTGTGTAAAGCATCTGTTTTGTGAGAAGTGCTTCTGATATGATATGTGAGCAACCCGTACAGCTTTACTTTAGACATTTTCTCAAGCGAAAATTACCTTGACTGTAACTTTCTGTAGTACACCACGCGAAAGAATTTGCACTAAACAAGGCCACCGTTCTTAAAAAATACAAATCAATTCTTAGTTTATGCAACAATAATGATGGGTTACGTTTTTAAACACAAACCTAACAAGAAGGAAATCCATAAAGAGATTTCATAAAGAAAGCCACACAGTCTCGGATTGCCCAGTGAAACACAATGCAAAGAGAATCTATTGAGCGACTGTCTGCTGTATTGAACCACCGTTTTGATGACTGAACAAATGCAGAGGGCCAAACACACCAACATTCCTTCACAAAGGTCACCTTAAAGCCTGCTGAATTGATCAGAAAGAGAGAGAGAGAGAGAGAGAGAGAGAGTGAGAGAATGAATCTGACTCCAGAGGATGAGGTACATCCAATGCTGCAGTGACCTGCTGAATAAAACCACTCAGGCAAATGATGTGCGCATGAGGTGAAAACTGCATCCAAACATCTTTCAATTTCAGGGATGGGAACTCAGGTTTGGGGACCAATGCCTGTAATCTCAAAAAGATACACTGAAAACAATTGGATAAAGTCAGATTACTCTAAATCTTTGCCTCAAAACATTCAAGTAAACTAAATTGTTTTTAATTACATTTTTACATCTTTATTTTGTACTACATTTGAGGCAGCACACAGGTTTCCTTCATTAACAATCCGTAGCAGTAGCTAGCAAAATCTTGTGTTAATGTTACTATCAAAGGCTCATTGGAAATATATGCTTTAGCCTACATTTTTGTGAAACGGCAAAACATATTTGATTTGGTTTCCACACTAATAATATTTACAGTTATATATCGATGAAAGAAGAATTATATTTGTGCAGTTATTTGCATCATAATTAATACCAAAAAACTATAAGTAACTTAATGTCTATGATCGGTAAACAAACTTATACTAAATAAAAAGAAGTCTTGTATGGTGTTCTTTAAAAAAATCTCAACGGTTATATTCGGCAGCAATAGATATTAGATTTGATGATAGGTCAAAGTTGTCTAATTTTTATGAATTTAAATATCTAGGTATTTGGCTTGATACTGACCTGCCCTTTAAACCCCATATTGATGTTATAATTAAAAAGTCATTTCGGTGTTTAGATTTACTTTATCGTTCTATTAATTGTTTTTCATTTCAAGTAAGAAAAAATAGATTTCTCAATTAATTTTCCCTATTATTGATTATGCTGATATTATTTATAACAATACGTCTGATATTCATTTAAATCCTATAAATACTGTCTTCAACTCTCTAACCATCATTGCATATTATACAAATCTCTTGGTTTGCTTCAACCTTAGTTTCACAGACAATTTCATTGGTATTGGTTTCTTTTTAAATGTGTTTATTTGTTTCCCTTCTTATTTAAAGCAGGTTTTGTTCCATTTACCTCCTCATATTCACTTCAACATTTGCAACAGAATTAATTTTTGTTCTAAGAATTACAACGGAAAGCAGCCATAGGTCCTTTCCATACAAAGCTCCTTTTGACTGGAACAATCTTCCTTCTTCTTTTAGATCAACCAAGATATTTTCATCTTTTTCAAGATTTTTTATCTTTTCAGAAGTAATTTGTAAATGTTATTAATATTGGTCCCAATTTAAATACTTATTATTTATTTTTATATCAAATGGTTTTGATTATATGTTTTTGTTTGCTAAGGTTTTAGACTGTTTGTTTGTTTGTTTGTTTGTTTGTTTGTTTGTTTGTTTGTTTGTTTGTTTGTTTGTT
>CAIGQZ010032649.1:9230907-9247820 GCA_903798205.1 Danio tinwini | reverse complement strand
GTTTGTTTGTTTGTTTGTTTGTTTGTTTGTTTGTTTGTTTGTTTGTTAGTTTGTTATGTTGTATGTTTGTTATAATGTCACGTGATGTACTCTGTTTGATTTATGTACTTCTTAGGGACCCCTTCAAAAATGAGATGATTCATCTCAAGGGGCTATCCCATTTAATAATAAATTCAAATTCAAATATTTATCTCATCTGTCTATTTCCATATGAACAACTTTTCTAGTGTGGTCCGTTTGTTCAGTAGCTCACTTTGAGGCCGGTGAAGCATGGTTCCACAAAAGAAATTAAAGAAAGATAAAATCAAGGTAAAACTATGTGCCTGCAGAGCACCTTTTGCTTACATTTCCTTTTGAAAACACTATTGGTTGGGTTTAGAGAAGGGTTTAGCTTAGGGGTTTATTATGTGATGTGTACGACAAGTCCGCCTTCTCATAAACGTGTAGACTACAAGAAGGACATATCGTCACCTTAGAATTCTATCTGACATTTTTTGTCAAAATTGAGTTATTGACATATTCTTATTAAATGACAACTTATTTACATTATGGGATTTTTTTTAAACGTTATTTACATTTAAGACTTTTTAGTTATAAAAAAATGTTACACACGTACTGTTTGCTATGGAATGCAAAACCTTTGAAGCTCAATATCTCAAAATCATTCAGAACGCAGATAGAACCTTTTAATTCCAAGGTGACGATATAGCTGCAACGTACAACAAAACCTGGGCCATTTACACTGTGGTATGGTATGGGTTACTACACTTTTATGCCCGTTTCTACTGTCAAAATGTACCAAAAAGTGAATCGTACCATAGCACTTTTTGGGTACCCTTTCCAAAGGTTACCTAGCACAACCAAAGGGTACCAAAAGGCGCGCAGCTGAACGGTATTGGTTTAAAGAGAAACGTCACTAGCGATTGCACAAGCAAGGAGAATGAAAACAAAGGAAGCACAAATTTTAAATAAACACGAGACACTGCATCATTATAATATATACATATAATAACAAGCCATGGTCGTCCCAAGCTTAAACAAACCTTGTCGTTGTCTTGATTAACAGCCACAAATCCAAGAAGTAGAGCAGAATCTGCCATGTGTACTGTTGTTTACGAGGCCATCTAAAAGCACAAGTGGTTTCACTTTCTCTAGAGAGCTCGTGTGCACGTCTATATTTGAAATAACGAACTTGAGCTCATAATAATAACGTGCGTGTGATTATTAATTATTATTAAGTGCTTCTGACATCCTGCCAGAAACGGACAAACGTGAGCGTGAAGCGCGAAAAAACCTAAAACATGAACAAACTGCCATGTTTAATTATTATAATTACCTTTTTGGCTATTATATGAATAATATAATATATTATTCTTAATATATTGTGTGGATTTATTGTGTGGGTAATGTGGATTTATGATCTTAAACGTGCAGCAAAACGTAACCAGAGCAACGTATTCTACATTTAGCAAAAATGTAGGCTGAACCACAAATTTTACTTTGTGTATAATAATTTAATAATTTTTGTACAAGAATATAGTTACAAATTCTGCAAGTTTAGTCTGAAAGTCTTTTATCAGCTCTTTTTCAACCAAATCACAGCATCAACTGTTCAACACAATGATTACCTTACATATTTGTACATAACAGAAATCTCTGTAAAACAGACATTACAGCACAACATTAAAGACTAATTATACTTGTTTTCCTCATACAGCCTGACACAACACTGGGAACTGGAAATCTGTTCAGTAAATTCAAGTTCACCTTGATACAATCAAATATTTAGTTCACGTAACTTGTTTCTATTACGTACAATGATTTCTTAAAAATATTTGAGTGTAATTAAGTCATTTCATTTTCTTTCACTGTGCATGAATACGCAAACACTAAAAGTATAAACTTTTGTACAGCAAGAGCTGAAATGGGCAGTTTGAGGCGAACAATGATGAATATATTAGGTATCGTTTTGTATGTAACATGGTGCAGAGCAGAGCAGAGCCCGCTGGGACAGATTAGTCATGAGCTGTCTTGCAGGAAAACATGAGCCATAATGGCTGCACATCTGTCCAGTGTTAACAGCAGGCGTACTGGGGGAATGGATCCGCAGGAAACTAGTAGAGCAGGGCTGCTAGTTTGAGTTATGAGATTACTCTGACACATTGGCCTGGAGTTTCATCTTTTCCTTGGCTAAAATACATCTTTCCTTGTATTGCCAGAAAGCTTATGCATGCAGTCTGAACACCATAAACTGTTAATAGACGATAAATAAACATCACTTTAAGTGCTACATCTGAGAGGTTAAGAAAAGCATCACTCATGTGTGTGTGTGTGTGTGTGTGTGTGTGTGTGTGTGTGTGTGTGTGTGTGTGTGTGTGTGTGTGTGTGTGTGTGTGTGTGTGTGTGTGTGCTATTGTAATACATTCATGCTTTTATTTACCTATAATTCATTAAAGTGATTAAAAGCAACACACTGCAAAAAAATGTTTTCTTACTTAGATCTTTTGTCTTGTTTCTAGTCCAAATACTTACAAATTCAAAATCTACAAAATCAAGAAGCATTTTCAAGCAAAAAATAAATATGTTGTTTTAAAGAATAATATGTCAAAAGTAAGCAAGCTTTTCATCAAAACAAGCAAAATAATCTTCTTGGCAGCATATTTTGGTTGCTTTAAAGAAAAACTCACTTAATTTTGGCATATTATTTCTTAAAACAAGGCAATAGTTTTTGCTTGTCTAGAAAATGCTTTTTGATTTAAGAATATTTAGCTATTTGGACTAGAAACATGACAAAATAATCTAACATTTATAACCAGTGTTGGGGAAAGTTTCTTTAGAAAGTAATGCATTGCAATATTGAGTTACTCCCCAAAAATGTTGTCACGGTTGTGGATCTATCTGTTCTTCTTGCATGTGTGTGTGTGGGAAGTGGGTGTGTTTGTTTGGGTTTATCTTCACCGGTGGTGTGTGTGTGTGTGTGTGTGTGTGTTTACATTCATCAGCTGAGTTGTCACGTGTCTTGTTACCACTCTTCTCACTCAGCTGTTTTCTATCAGTCACAGCTGTTGCATATGCCTTCATATGTTCAGTGTTTGCAGATAGCGTTTGTCAGGCCGTTGTTTGTTCACTCCTGTGTCTGCTTCCTGTTAAGTGCTCTTGCTCAATCTGTTGGTGGTGTTTCGCCTTAATTCTGTTATATTTGGACCTTATGCTCGTCTCCGTTTCATTGATGTTGTTGCAACTGCCTGCACTGATGACAACTAAATCAGTGAGAGACTTCATCCCGAATCCGCTACTCTGATGAACTATTACCGCTGGTAAGCGTGTCGTTTTCCATGAGAATTGCTCCATAGCGCTATCCTTCCCTTCCCACGATATCTGGTGAGATATCAGTAAGAGACTTCACTTCGGATCTGTTTCTCGGATGAACTATTACCGCTGTTTAGCGTGTTGAATTCCTGGTGTGAGCACCCTTGCTCCACACTATATCTGGTGAGATCTATACCAGTTGTGACTCTTGTTATTCCTTTTAATAAATTATCTTGCATTTAGGTCTCCTCTGTATATCATTGTGACAGAATGGACTGACCAACGCTATCTGCAAACACTGAACATATAAAGGCGCGCGGTAATGCGTAACTGCTGTGACTGATAAAAAACAGCTGAGTGAGACGAGTGGTAACAGGACACGGGACAACCCTGCTGATGAATGTAAACACACACACCACGCGGTGAAGATAAACCCAAACAAACACACCCACTGCCCACACACACATGCAAGAAGAACAGATAGATTCACAACCGTGACAAAAGTAACTTGCGTTACTTAGTTACTTTTTATGGTAAGTAATGCATAACATTACTTTTGAGTTACTTTTGCATTACTTTTCCTGACCTGGCTGAGGCTACATCTCTTTCAGAACTTGCACAGGGTTTTATTTGTTCTTCTTTTCTAGTGAGGAGTTAACAACACACTATAACCTTCATTTACACATCAAAACACAAAAAACAAGCAAAAAATAATATGTTTTATGAAATATGTCAAAATTAAGTACGTTTTCCATCAAAATTTTGGCTGCTTTAAGGAAACACTCATTTAATTTTGGCATATTATTTCTTAAAACAAGGCAATAGTTTTAGCTTGTCTAGAAAATGCTTTTTGATTTAAGAATATTTAGCTATTTGGACTAGAAACATGACAAAAAAAATCTGAGAAACTGCATTTTTGGCAGTGCACTTAAAAAGATGTATAAGTCATGGCTTTAAAATTTTTTAATAAATTTCTGTTTAAAATTTATATTTTTTTCAAAATAATTTTATTTAAATATATACAAATTTCTTTTTTTAACCTTTATAACATTTATCACCAGCATTGGGGAAGTTTCTTTAGAAAGTAATACATTACAATATTGAGTTACTCCCCAAAAAAGTAACTAGTTGCGTTACTTTGTTACTTTTTGGAGTAAGTAATGCGTTACGTTACTTTTGAGTTACTTTTGCATTACTTTTCCTGACCTGGCTGAGGCTTGATCTCTTTCAGAACTTGCACAGGGTTTCATTTATTCTTTTTTTTTATTATTCAAAAACACATAAAAAAATTTATGTAGAATAATTTTATCTTCTGTGAAATTCCTGACCCCAGAACTATACATGCCATATTCACAGATTAAGGAAAGTTTAAAGCAATGCGTTTGCTACTTTTGTACTTTTTGTCTTATTAAAAAGTAAAATCACTGTCCGTTTAGATAATCCTATTTTCCTTTTCTTCAATGCGCTCTAAATAATCAAAATATTTCCTTCGCAGAAATATTTCCGCTATCTTTATTTGTCTCTGTTTCTGCATTCTCTCATTGTGTACAGGATTCAATGTGATTGTTTATTTTAATTTAGCAATTTTTAAAAAGCGAATCAACTAAACTGAAAGTAATTTAAATATTATTACAGAATTTTAAAATGTAAAGCGTTGCTTTACTCGTTATTTAGAAAAGTCATTTATTACCTAAATCCTGTTACTTGTAATGCATTACCCCTAAAACTGTTTATAGCATTTATAATTATCTATTGTTGTATTTGTTATTATTATTATTATTATTATTATTATTATTATTATTATATAAGTATGATTATTATATTGACTGGAGTATATATTATATTGCTGAAATTTCTGAATTGTCCAAGCAGGAAAAAAATCAAATCAAATCTAATAGCTTATTTAAATGATAATATTTCTCCATATTACTGTTTTTACTTCATTTTAGATCAAATAAATGCCTCCATGATGAGCATAACTCTTTTTAAAAACATTCACCAACCCTTTGAACATTAATCTATATTTTACAAACAAATTTGGACAACAAATTCAGCTCAGAATATAAAGAAAGATAAAACTGCATTGTGAGTGATCAAAACACTTCTGAATTCTTTATTTGATATTAATAACACTATTGGGCTACATTTTTTATTCATGTCCCAGTTTGAATCTGTGTGTTTGTTGCCGTGTGTTTCTACAAACGCATTTTTACAATGATGTAATAATTCAGCAGTCCATCCTTTATATAGAACTTCCAAAGCTGAACTCACTTCAATCCATAATTCATCTGATATGACTTATTAATGTCTCTTTTCACAGAAAGACACAGTGAGAAATCAACATATCCCAAGGAGCTCAGAGGGCGGATAGAAGGACAGCTCTTTAAATACACATTGATTAGATTAATCAACATACCCTATGGCTAAAAGCACATGGACATCCAAAAACTGCATCCATGTGTTTGACATTTAGTTTCCAAACCGCTGGCATTAATAGAAAAATTCTTCCTGTTCCTGTGAATGCTTTCCACTCTTCTGGGTAGGCTTTCCACAATGTTGGAACAAGACAGCAGGGATTTTCTCCCATGCAGACACAAGAGCATCAGTGAAGTGCTGATGTTGGGTGATGTGCCTTGGCTCACAATCTGCGTTCCAATTCATCCCAAAGGTGTTCGGTGAGCACCAGGTCTGGGCTTTGAGTGGAATAGTCAAAATTCTTTTATAAATTCAAGTCTGCATGCACCTCACATTGTGCACCATTTTCCTGCTGAAGCAGAAAAGAGCCTCTTTCCAAACTGCTGCCACATGGTTGAGATCAGAGAATATCAATAGAACAGAATGTTATATTAATACTATAAATAATCTGTCAGTTTGGCTAAATAAGCTTTAGATTTTCTGTCATGTCTATCTTTTATCTGTCAACGAAATAACAAAAGGCTTGGTATTTTAATGTGACAATAATATCACAAGGATATCTGTGAAAATCAGGTTCTTCAATCTTGCTGTTGAAGCAAAAATAAATGTTGTTGTAAACTGTAAATATGCTACAGTAAAAATTTGTAACCTGGTTAATAGTACATTTCCTTATTATAAAACACTGTAAATTTATTTCCATTCTCTGCACGACACTTCAATTTTTATGCTTTTTTGTTGACATTACTGTGATTCTTTTTTTAAAAAAAATCGTGTCCATTACTGTATGTACATTAGAGTGCTTTCTACAGTGGCCGAGAGAGCTTAAAGGTGCAGTATGTAAGTTTGACACTTAGTGGTTAAACTAGGTATTGCATTCCTGGATCAACCAACAGGAGTGAGTCTTACTATTGAGACTAAAGGCTGATTTATATTTAGATTTCTATATTATTTGTTAAATGATTTGCTCTGAATCTGTCTCATTTCGCAGTCTGCTACTGTCCACTAGAGGTCGCATTTTTGTCACAGGTGCATGCTCTGAGAGCCTTTCTGAATGTATGAAATATGCGGTTTTCCAACAAGGCAACCCAGGATGCTGAAATATAATTGGCTAAACTGGCATTGGGCGGATTAAAAGTACCAAAACAAAGAAGTTCCAGCATGTAACAGACATTTTCAAAGCAGAATATCTGACTTCAGCATTGTTTTTCAGATAAACAAGAATGTTTACTTAGCATGTTTCTTAAATATCTGCAAACAAATTATGGTATTTTTATGCTTTAGAAGAGTCAAAAACTTACATACAGCACCTTTAATGTGCTGCAATTTAAGAAAACACGTGCGATTACAAAAACCACCAGCAAATTGAGAAAAGTTCCTTATCCGTTTGACAGCATGTTACATGCTGCAAATCCTCACAACGCATACGCATTAAAAAAACGTGCTTGTTTTTTCACAGTGCAAACAGTTTATGAAAACTCGCAACACTTGCAAAAACAACGGAAATGTTTCAAGGGGACCCAGAAACATGACAGACACCGCTATGCCATGACAATGTCTGCGTCCCAATTGGCATACTTATACTACGCCCTAGAATTTTTTTTTTGTGAAGGAAAAATAGATACTTTTGAGTGTGTAACAGAAGAGTATGCAAGCTTTGGGACATACTTCTTCCTCGTTAACAGATTGTTATGTTACTTAGTTATGAGCTTAGTTATTTCTGTCATATTTAATTTCCTACCTTATTGGAGAAGCAGCAGCAGCAGGTTAATCTCCCATTCAAGAGTCTTTCATGCAGAGAAATCTCCTCAGGTCTTTGAATAATTATTATTATCTTGGCCAGTATAAGATTCTGACGGTATGATAATTTTGGATACAAAGTTTTGTGTCTAATTTTTACATTTTGTGGCAAGTAGCCACATGCATAATAAGTATGATAAAGTACATCCAGTTTTTTTGTTGTTGTTGTTGTTGTTTATTATACGCAGAATAAAGACGCAGATGACGCAGAATAAAGTTCTTCAGGCTTAAACAGCCCTCTTCTTCCTGTCTGGCTTTATTCTGTGAAAACAACTGCCTGGATGGACTTTATTCCCTACATATTTTGTTCAGTGATTTATGTAATACATATGCATGCCTCAGTGCACAAAATTCATAATTCAACCACATCTCATTCATTAATAATATTGAAGTTTGCAGTGTTTTGGGGGATAATGAGTGAAGTCTGACGATCGATAATCTGTGATGGGCTATTTTAAGTGATGCATTTCTCAAAGACGACCAATTTTTAATATAAAACGGCAAATTTTGCTGGTTGGTGACAAGTTTACATCCATGCAACGATGCATCAATGATCATAAAAGACTGCTTTGTTTTTTTTGTTTTTTGCTTTAACTTCCACGCGCAGACAAACACACTATGATGTCTAATTTGACTTTAACTTCTGGCTATATATGCTGATAAAAGCACATATTTTTACAAGCAGAGTCTTTAAATTTTGCACTGTCTGCCAGACCCAGGCCACTAACTGAATATTTTCCTGCTTAACCTGCTTGGTGCAATTATGCATTCATGATGGGGATTATAGAGCTGGTGTTATTTTTATAATTATCATTACTGTTATTATTTAAGATACATATCAATGCAAATTATTTTCCCACTACTTCACACAATTTGTATTGATGTCCTTTAGGGGGATAAGAGACAAAGTCCTGAGTAATTTGCACCCTACCCTAAATCAAAGGTCAGATATTCCCCTCTGAACAGTCAAAATAGATTTTCTGTGAATTTTACATTAATCTAGATCTACTTTTGTCAAACGTCTGCACTGATTTTACATACTGGTAGTAAGACAGTGAAGTACTGAACTTATATTGAACTCATTACAGTGACAGCTCCAAACTAAACTTTCAGGGTCATGCCATAAATATTTAAAACGATTCCTCTCTTTCTCCTCACCCATATTTTCATTCTCAAATGCATACATTTGCTGACTTCTACAGATCATCACCTTATAAACAATCTTGTGCTGACTTCAGCAGCCTCTGCGAATACTTCCATATGATCACAGCATGCTCCATGTTATTGTTCTTTTGGGCATGTGTATCAGTTCAGGACCGTAATAAGATCACACTTGAATTTTATACTGACCTCTTTTAGGAAAAATAGTGTGAATAAATACCCATAGTGTGAAAATCAATTCTGAGCAATAAATCAGAACTTATTGTGTAGTATAAACATATGCTTAATTTAGTGTTAAAAAGCCCTGTAGACCAAGACTCAATGTATAATTGCCTTATTTGCTGCTAAAATTTGTTTTGGTTCAATTCAAGCTTGGTTCATTTTCAAAGTACCTCTGAGTGGCACATGCATCTATTTTATTTACAAAAAAAGTTCAAACGAATGAGACAAGAGTAATTTTCTGCTGAAGTTGAGCAGAAATTAGATATAGTATATAAATATAGATAGCTTGCAGCGAGTGAGTAAGCAAACTTTGACAAATTCATATAGTGGCTCACTTCCACAATTTGGTCTGACTGAGTTCACTTTAGTAGTGAACCTAACCAGAGTTCCATGAACTGCACACCAGACCTACCATTTCAGGCAGACTTGGGTACGATTCATTTAGGTGCACACCTTATTTCAGTACATGAGACAGTGTGTCACCTAAAGAAACGCTGACATCAAACAAACCCATATGCACACCAAAAGAACTAAAAGTACTAAAAGTGAAATATGCTATGAAACAGGACATGAAACAGAGCGTGGGAATTTTATTAATCATTAGGTTGTTGTTTGCTGAATGCTGTGGCTTATTAGGATTAGGTTGCAGAGGAGCAATTCCATGCAAATGTCAACCTTACCATGAAAAAAATATGTTTTTACCAAAATAGCTAAACCCTTTTTAAGTTTTTGTGTATGCTTGTATTTTAAAGTACTTTAAAAATACTCAAAAAGGTATCCGTCAATGTTTTCAAACAATAATATTTGCTTTACACATCTGTCACATCCATAACAAAGTTTTTTCCTCATAAATGAAAAAATGTATAATAAAATCAAATCAATGATTTTTGTTCTGTAGTGAGACAACTCTTATCCTTTTGATCAGCATTGTTTCTTTTGGGTGGTGCCATTTAATTCAAAGAATTTCTACAAAGTTGTACACAGTAAAGTGGCAAACGTTGCTGGTCACATTCATAACGCATGTTTATTTTCCTTATTTAAAATATAAAAAAAAATTTCACATTGATATTTTTCTGATCTCTTAACTCTGTGGTTAGTTATTTTGGAAAATATAAACAGTTGTTTCAATATAATCTTGACATACTGTATACTTCCTATGTGAATTTATGTATTGAGATTTTACTGCAAATTTAACATCCATAATGCTGGATTTGCTCAGAAGGGAGGGGGGGGGCATTGTTTTGATTAGAATAGTGAGAGCAGATTATTATTAGTAGTAGTACAAGTATATAAAAATAATAATAATAGTAATAATAATAATAATAATAATAATAATAATAATAATAATAATAATACAATTCCACAAATACAAATAAATAAAAGACTTCATCACCATGCAGACATGCATAAACGTTTTTGTTAAGTATTCAACATAGATAAAAGGAAGAAGAGAAACATTAAAAGTCTGGATAAAAGAAGTCAACCAAATAAAAAGCAAGGGCATGCTGCATATCTCCATTCAGTTTTATTTTAATTTTTTTGCAGTTTTATTTTCAATCACTGGACAGTCAGACAATAATTAAAATTACAAGAAAAGACTCTGTGTGGAAACCTGTGGCTGTATGCACTTCTCCCTAGTCTCCTCTCCTCTCCTACTTGAATCAATTCACCTAAATTGCAACATCTGCAAGCAGTGATTGAATGCACTTCTTATGGATAAATACCCAACATGTTGTGCCTCTTAATCATCTCTACAACATGTAACAATCAAATATTTCCAAGAAGTCAAGAGCTTAAACAGAATAACATAAGATTTGCTAAGTCTTGTATGGATTTAGATTACACAAAAACATTTTAAACTTTAGTTTTTTTAAACATTTTTGTTAAATTCAAAAGTAGTTTAAATATAAGATTCAAGCTCTTGGTGTTTCATGTAACGTCCTTTGTGCTCGGGAATTATTATACTTAGTTCGACTGATAGAGCTAGTACCTGCGCGAGGCTGTAATTTACATTAAAATATAACAACATAGTTACCAATAACCCACATTCATCACCAAAGCAAAACCACGTCGTTTCCTTTTGGTATATCAACATCCAAATCCGCTGCTCTGTGCACTTCCTTTGTCAGAAGAGCTCAACCAGGAAATAACTATCGCGCACATAACACAACTTTTAGTTTTCTCTCAAAACTATCAGCAGGCAGGCCAGTGAACCTCGTGCTTTCCTGCAAATGGCTCCGCGTTTATGGGCTGATTCATTTCCCTTTTACCGCATAACTATCCGCGAACTTAAAGCAGCACATATTGCCACAGCTGTCAGCCAAAATAACCGCACATCACAGTGCGTGAAATGAGCTCTCTTACCTGACGGGTTAACAGCTGCTGTTATCGCTTATTTCGGATGGAAGTTGCACATTTAGTCGTTGAATAGAGACGAGCTTTTTAAACTCTTGATTATAATCGCGTGATTCACTTTTTCTGTGGAGAGGCGTGGAGTCAGACTAGCCCTCAAGCCTTGAGCTTTTCAAAATAGTTTGTATCTTTTTTTAAATATGACCAAACATCCGAACTCCCACGTTAAATCTTGGATTTTCCCGTCACACATTATCTAAAGGGAAGTTGCTTTAGTTTTGTATCGGTGTATTCATTGTTGTCATTTTGAATAGCCTACATGCAAGTCACTATTAAACCTGCATGTTATTGTAAGACAAGACCAAGACAATATGCTTATTGACGTAGTGAGGCTCTCAGAAAGTCATCACTGTTCATTATTTTATAGACACCAATAATCATCTATATTCTTGCTCTTTCTACACTTTTGAGGGGTGAAAGGAAGTGTCTCCATCTAGTGGGTGTTTGCACAGATGAGCAGCTTAGACAGATGGTTGTCAAGGTCAATACTATTTATTTTCTTATAAACAATAACAATATATATTTTTTCAAATCTACAAAATCAGCAGAGGGAGATTTGTCATCCTTTCATGTATTTATTTATACGTTTATCGTATAGGTAACAAGAGCTGAATTCAGAAACATAAAATACTGTATATTCAGTTCAAATATATTATTTTGCTTGTGAAAAAACCTTAAGTCCCTGAAAAGTCATAAAGATGTAAACAGAAAGCATGAGAAATTTAATTAAACCATTTTAAATAACGAATTAATAAAAAAAATTGTTTCAGAACAAAATGGTTTCTTTCTATTATATTTAGATTTAGACAACTTGTTATTTGATGGAGTACACTGATTAAAATAAAGATATTTATATTGTTACAAAATGTATTTCAAAGGAATGCTCTTCTTTTAACTTATTTTTCATCGAGGAGTCTTTCAAGAAGCAGTTTCCACTAAAATATTTCTATCATGACAACTCTGGAGAGATTGTGTGTGATATGGAACAGCTCCCATCCTTACTGCGTATTCAAATGCATCCAGACCATTTTGCTGTGAGGGAGGAAGAAATATACAGCAAACTATGATGCTTTCTTGACCCAAAATGAAAAGATTAAAATAATTGTTCTCATCTCATGCAGAAGAAATAGAGGTGCTACAGTCAAAATGCAGAGGAAAATATGTAGCTGTATCATGAGAGGAAAATATGAGCTGTAAAGTCTCTCGCTGATATGCTGCAAAATGAATTATTTAACATGACAACCAACATAAATGAAATATTGAATTTAGATACTTTATTACATACTGAAGTCACTACAACGAAATG
This sequence comes from Danio tinwini, assembly GCA_903798205.1. Taxonomy (NCBI): domain Eukaryota; kingdom Metazoa; phylum Chordata; class Actinopteri; order Cypriniformes; family Danionidae; genus Danio; species Danio tinwini. Next base: position 9,235,198 of record CAIGQZ010032649.1, on the reverse strand, counting down.
TGCTGATTTATTTAAAAAGTCTTGTAAATGCTGTTTCCTTGCGTGCCAGGTTATTGGTATGCATGTGAAGGGGAAAATAATGTTGTTGTTTTTTTCAATAAGCTCATTTTTGTGAGCTATCGGAGTACTGGTCTGCATGTAAACATTATGACCTAATAACCAAGACTGCACTGTAAAAAAAATACCAATAAATTAGTAGTTTTCCATATTTTGTGATTATTGTTTTATGTATTGCACATTTATTTATGCTTTTGAATTTCATTATAGGACATTGATCTTTCTTCCAACAACTTTTAACTTTAAAAGTGACTTTTAAAAACATTTTTAATAGTTTAAAGTTATATATTGTTTGGGTTGGTGTTGTATATTATGGCACAAAAACCTTGTAATAAACTGCCAGTAAATGATCTGTTATTTTACAGACTTATTTCTCTATATATTACGTCTTATACATTATATTGTTTCAGTATTCTATTTGAAACTACTAAAATCTCAGTAGTCACTTTGTTAAACAGTAGAGTTGAATTTTCAACATCAAAAGTTGTCAAAGCAGAGATCGGGGTCCCATAATGCAATTCACAACCAAAATCCTGTACACAACTCTCACAGCTCAACCTGCAATTAGAGGGATACAAAGTTAGCATTAGCTCTACTGTAAAAGATCTGTGTGTTTTATTAGACAGCAATTTCACTTTTGAAAATCATTTATTCCATGTCACAAAAACCACATTCTTTCATCTGAGAAATATAACTAGGTTACGAAGTATGCTATCCATCTCAGAGGCAGAAAAGCTAGTTCATGCTTTTATGACTTCTAGGCTGGATTACTGTAATGCTCTGTTCGCTGGTTGCCCAGCATCCTCTATTAACAAACTTCAGCTAGTACAAAATGCAGCTGCCAGAGTTCTTATCAGGTCTAGAAAATATGATCATATCACCCCAATTTTATCCTCCTTACACTGGCTGCCTGTTAAGTTTCATATTGATTATAAAATATTGCTTCTGATCTGTAAAGCTTTAACTAATCTAGGTCCTGTTCATCTAACCAACCTTCTGTCTCGCTACAACCCAACCCACACTTTAAGATCTTAAAACTCAGGACTTCTGGTAGTACCTAGAATAGCAAAGTTGAGTAAAGGAGGTTGAGCCTTCTCATTTATGGTTCCTAAACTCTGGAATAGCCTTCCTGATAATGTCTGAGGCTCAGACACACTCCCTCAGTTCAAAACTAGATTAAATACCTATCTTTTTAGTAAACACACACAATGCATCACATAATGATATGATGCATGAGTGTGCTTCACACAGGTGAGTGGGCTTGACAAACCACCTGCAGGACACACTCCTCCTGTACACCAGACATTGTGTTAGAAACTCTCATATGCTTTACATGTTTGTTTTTATGTTTGTTTATATAACTGATAGTTTCATTTACAGCACCTCATTTTTGCATCTCGTTTAAATACACTAGGAACAGCAGCTACGCTAATTATTTTCTTTATTTTCTATATTTCCACCTGGGGATACTCATCCCGAGGCCTCTAGAAATTCTGCAGTATTTTGATGTGATCTAAGACATGTGAAGAAATGATGCTAAGGTATCCATAATTCAGGACCAGGCCGTATCCTGAGCTGATGCTGTGGTGGTCATGGAGGAGCGGAGAGCATGAGACTGATTTCTGAAATATCTTAGTGACAGATGAGTTTTTACATGGGCCAGCCTGATCACCTGCCGTTGACTTAGTCACACCTGCAGTTCTCCACGATGGACGTCCAGCATTCTTCAGCCTCTGGCACTTAGACTGCAGGCCAGAAGAAAAATAGTCATGCCTAACAGAGCCTGGTTTCTCTCAAGGTTTTTTTTTTTCTTTCTTCACCTTGCAGTTTAGTGAAGTTTTATTTCCTCGCCACTGCCTTGCTTGGATATGGACTTGTGGAGATGCGCATCAATGGATTTGCTCTTCAGTCTTTGAACTTTCAGCAGTGAAACTTAAACCACATTGAACTGAACTAAACTGAACTTTAACTCTGAAATCTGTACACAGGATTTCACTGTACACTGAAATTTGACACAATATACATTGTAAAAAGCACTATAGAAATAAAGGTGAATTTAATTGAATAAATAAACAGAAAACACTTGTGAATCACAAAATATGGAAACTGATAATTAACAGATATTTCTAACAATGTAAGTACATGACAGACCTAGTTGACAATGTATATAAAATGGAAAATGCGACCTCTGTGATCATAAAATTATTTTTACAAAATATTTAAAATTAAGTGCTAGTGTATGGTAGTGTTTCTCATATTTTGGCGAGAGTTGTTTAAGTAGCTCCTGCTGCAGACAGCTCAGCTCTGAGGGTCTGAAGGCAGCAGTTGTCCACTACAGTCAGCTCACTGGATGATGCTGATAAGGCGTCCAGTGCTGAGAGCTCTTCTAATCCCAGTGTGAGTTCTGATGAGAAGCTACTGCCTTGCCATGATAACTGGATGCTCTTGTCCATGATCAAACCTGTTTGCTTTGCAGAAATGTCCTGAAGGCTATATTTCACTCACAGCCTTACACACTGATTCTGCTAAAAGTTTATGCATGCGTCTAGGGGAAAGTGGGAAGATTTTGATTTTGCTTTGGTAACTGGTAGGGGGGAAATACAACTATCAATCAACAAACTGATGTAAAATCATGTATTATTAGTCAATGCAGTTACTCATGAAGGTTTGAAACCCCTTGATGATGAATGAATAGTGAATATATGGTGTATAAGTGCAATACAGAAATAAATATATATATTGAATATACACACACACACACACACACACACACACACACACACACACAATCACACAATATATAAATATATATTTTATCCAAATTTACATATGAGAACATTACTAGAATCAATCGGATCAACAACATACCAACAATTTAATGTAATGTACTATAATTAGCAAGTTTATTTTATTAATAAATAACTAGAAACATGTATTAATTCATCCAAAACTCATCAATAACATTCAAAACTCAAAAATATTCATCCAAATTTTATAATTTATCCAAACCTGAATATTCTGTCATTATTTACTCACCCTTCACTTGTCACATACCAGCTATTTGAGACGTAGTGTTGGTATGCACAGAATAGTAAGCAGTTCTCTCTTGGTGGAGTGTATTTGAAGGTGATGGTCCTTCATCCAGCAAGCAAACTATGTATATCAACCAGAATAAGATGTGAGCAGGTCAAATAATCAGGATATAAAAAGCCATATTATTGAATGATCCTTGTGATGAAGTGTATAAAAAGAAAAGAAGAGGTTCAAGTACCAAACCTTGAGAACCTCAGGATGTTAATTCAATTACTCATTCCTTCAGGACACCCTGAATGACCAACAGTACTAAACCAAAGAGGTTAGACTTGTACAACTAAAGTGTGGTTCCTGAAAAAAATAATCATTATAATGTAGGTTAACAAGTGTATCTGGTGTTTAAGCTCCATTAAGATAAGAACTGATGGTTTGGAGTTTTCTCTAGTAAGTGTCTGAGCTTCAACAAATTAGCTAGCAGCTAGCTCTCGGCAGCTGTCTTATGATTGACCACTGAAGCTAAGCAGGGCTGTAGCTGGATGGGAGACCGCATGAAACATCCTTACTGCAGCCTGCAGTTTGATGACGTACTGGACCAGGTCTCCACAGGCTTATGTACACAGGTACACAGCTACAGATACACAATAACTGCCTTCCCTCGCATCCCACACCTTCATATGTTTATCACCCCTGGTGTGGGTGGCACTTGTCACCTACATCAGACTATCTCTACATCCCCTGTTCCCCTCACCTGTTGCAATGTTATGTCTATGTCTTTATGTGCTTGTTGCTGCTGTATTTTTCCCCTGATCTCACACTGCTCTACTTTAAGGACAGTCTTGGAAAGGCATTTTTACTTCCCTTTCTCCCAATGTATCTTATTTCCTATTTTTCCCTCTCGACTGATCTGTCTTCCCCTGAAATGTATGATGTTTGTGTATGGTCAAAGGGATCCAATTTCGCTGCATGTAATATGCAGTGTTAACAGTGTTGTAACAAAAAAAGGCTCATCATCATCATCAATAAAATTAATTAGTGAATCACACATTAAATTGTGTGTTATTAACATCTACACCTTCCCCAACCCTAAACCCAATCATCACAGTTATTAACGTCTACACCACCCCAACCCTAAACCCAATCATCACAGTTATTATTGTCTACACCTCCCCCAACCCTAAACCCAATCATCACAGTTATTATT
>CAIGQZ010032649.1:9211505-9226097 GCA_903798205.1 Danio tinwini | reverse complement strand
GATAGATAGATAGATAGATAGATAGATAGATAGATAGATAGATAGATTCCATTAAAAATGTTAAAGTAGATTGAAACAGTACCTTTTTTTACCTCTTTTTTTTTACCTCAGCACTGGAAAAGTATTGACAGAGTGATTCCTCGGCAAAAGCTTTGCAGATTGTGCTACTAAATAAATGTAGGATAGGGAGAAAAGCTTCATTCACCAAAAGCTTAGAAAGACAGGAGATCACATTATTTTTTAGATGAACTGTCAGACAGAAGATATAAAAGGTAAAAAACAAAAAAAGTTTACTCACTAAAAAGATTCTTTGAGGAGCCAGCATCATATTTACATCACTGCAAAAAAAATGACCAATATGTAATGACAACATATATTTTTATGTTAACGTATTACATTACATAAATCATGTTCCTTCCTTTCAATGAGGTTTAACTTGATTTAAGTCAGTTTAATTTTAATGAGTAGGGTAAAATGACTTGTAAAGTTAATTCGATTCACTCTAAACATTGAGGCAAAGTTTATGCTAAATGTTGCAGTGCAGCAGTGTTGCCAGATTAAAAATGTCAAAGTATCATAAAAGAACCTCAAAATTATCGTATTTGGAGGAAAATGATCGTACACGAGTCAAACAGAGAGTATACAGCTATTATCTAGACAAATAGCTTTTAACACAACATGCTAATTACCACAACATGCAAAAAATATATATAAAAATGAATAAATAAACTAGGCAAACCTTAGTGGGAAGGTTCAAACTCCACCTTCGAGTTGTTGTTATTGGATACCTGCGTGTTGCCAGATGTTGAGATTGATTTTGCAGTACAAATTGGATGTCATCATGAACCACAACATAGTGCTGGTTGGCTTGAAAGCAGTGCACCCTCCCAAATTTTTAACACACTCTGAGGTGTGCACGAGCCCATTCAGAGTATTTGTAATGAGCTGAATTCGTGGCTTTGTTTTGATGAGATTAACTTTGGAAAAAGCACATTCATATGATGCATTTGAATAAGGGAAAACGAGTCCCCTGTCCTTCTCACCCTTCATTTTGGCACAATTTTTTTATTTAAACTTTAATGCTTAAACAATCGACCTCAACCTGAAAACTACTGACCTAAGCACAGAATTTTAACTCGTGAGAGAGAGTCATTCTCCACGTTGATTGGCTGAGAAGTGACATAAGATGAGATATAGAAAACATGACTAACTCCATGTTATCCTCACAGACAGTCATTAGTATCTGGATGCATCCTTTATGATGCAAGGTGAGATTGCATCACTCAGCGATGCAATGTCAGACACAATGCACTCAATGGAGTGAGTGACGTCACTTTGACAGGTAGGGTTAGGGGTGGGGTTAGGTGAGCGCATTAAAAAGCATTGGATGCAGCTCAGATTGCACTGCACCAGGTCTGCATCCTGAACCCTCTCCAGATAGTAGACAAAAGATGCAGCTAGATTAATAAGTATAGAAGCCCTAAGATTACAATGAAATTCATTTTAAATGCCACAAAATTCTGAAATGATCATACATTATAGGATTTTTTTCCTTATTGATCATACAACATAGAGGTTAAAATTATCGTGCAAATATGATAATTGTCGTACGTCTGGCAGTGAAATAAGAAAGAGAAAAAAATGTGAGGCTTGAAATGAAAAAATTAAAACATTTAAATTAAGTGTTAGAGTCATTAAAAATACATAATTATATTAAAAAGTCATATAAAAATACATAAAAACTAAACAATATGGCTAAACACAAAAAACAGGCACTATACATCATGTCAAACCCTGAAATAAGAAAGATTATCTTTGATTTTCTTGCTGTAATGTAATTTTGTTTTGCATTACATCTACTATGATGTTCTAAATGAAAGAAATAAAGGAAACTGAACTGGTCATCATTTTGTTTTTCCACAGACTTATCCCAAATTGAGTTTATCTGTGAGCCTTTCGACCTTTGCACGTCTGAAAGCAATGCACAACTGTGTGGTCTGTCTGACCCTGCATGTGCTACAGAAACTATAAACACCAGCAGTTCACAAAGACAGGACGGCTGGTATCTCTGTGCATCTCAAATGGATCTGAAGCTTCTTCGAAACAACAATTCACAGTCAGGTGGGACACTTCTTTTATTATATATTTGTATGTGTGAAATTTACTGCTGCTTTTATTCTTTTTATTGTCCACAACAGTAACCCTTAACAGTGGCTTTGTGAATGCTGTATGATTCACAGGAGAGCATGTTATGGCCGTTCTGACCATGAAAACAGCCAATCTCTCCGTGTGGAACTACAGTGTGTTTGCTTTTCTCAACAACACTGATCTGTACACTGAAGCTCACAATGAGCAGACCCTCTTCTACTGCAATCTTCCACCAGACAAGAGCAAATGTCCAGGTCAGAGCATTTCAACACATTAAAACCACGTTTTTCTTAACAAAGCACAAATGGAAATAAAAATTATTAGGCCTTCTTTTCCAAAGATTACCCAAATGATGTTTAACAGAGCAATGAATGTTTCACAGTATTTCCTTTAATATTTTTTACTGAAGAAAATCTTATTTGTTTTATTTCGGTTAGAATAACTGCAGTTTTTATTATTTTTAAACCATTTATGGGTCAATATTATTAGTCCCCTAAATAAGCAATTTATTTTCCGATTGTCTACACAATAAACCATCATTACACAATGATTTGCCTAAGTAACCTACAGTAACTTGCCTAATTAACCTAGTTAAGCCTTTAAATGTCACTTTAGGCTGAATACTAGTATCTTGAAAAATATCTAAGTAAAATATTATATACTGTCTAATAATTCTGACTTCAACTGAACCTCAGTAAAACCAATTACTTCTTCACATGAAATGACTACACTGTCTTTTGAATTAACAGTATTTAAGGATGAACTAACGTGCCAAGCAACCAGCAGCAACTTCCTGTTTTACTATCATGAGCGCAATTTGACTGCAAGATCTGCTGAATTACCAGATACGCAAGCAAAAAGAGGTGAGAAACTGTCAAAAACTGAAAAAAGGCGGGAAACTATTAGAAAGCGTCCGCTTATGCATTTCTACACACAAGACAAAGGACAATGAGCCAGACTTTAAAGGGATAGTTTACATAAAACTAATTATTTACTCATATTTTACTAGTTTGAAACCTATTTGAGTTTCTTTCTTCTGTTAAACACAAAAGAAGATACTTTGAGAAATGGTGGTTGCTGCGGAGATCCACTAACCTCCAGTGTCATTTTTTTTCTTACTATGAAAGTCTCTCTGTTAAAATAGTTAAGTTAAAAATACCCCAACATATAACCCAACTATAGGTTATCATAGCACCTTCCCAACTATGGGTTATTTTAACCCAATGCATTGGGTTATATAGTTTAACCCAATGCATTGGGTTTTTTTTGATACAATTTTCTTTTTTTCCATTCTGGTATTACTATTGCTACTATTACTAGTTCATTCAATAATTTTCTTTTTCGGCTCAGTCCCTTTATTAATCCAGGGTCGCCACAGCGGAATGAACCGCCAACTTATCCAGCACGTGTTTTATGCAGCGGATGCCCTTCCAGCTGCAACCCATCTCTGGGAAGCATCCATACACACTCATTCACACACATACACTACAGACAATTTAGCTTACCCAATTCACCTGTACTGCATGTCACAAGTACACAAATGTAAATCAAATAACATGCAAACTCCACACAGAAACGCCAACTGACCCAGCCGACACTCGAACCAGCGACCTTCTTGCTGTGAGGCGACAGCACTACTGCGCCACTGCATCACCCACTGTTAACACTATTATTATATTCTAACAAACAGATTTCAAAAATGTTGAAAATTTTCCATCACATTTTAGTTCCAGACACTTTTGTTAAAATAAAATCAAGAATCACAAACAATGAAGAAACTGAACAAAGTACAGACCATTATAAACTGTGCAAGCAGACAATGATCTGTTGATGGAGCAAAATATGGAGCTCTGTGTGTTGTAGAGACTGTCCAGCAGCTGCAGCAGGCTTCACGTGTCCACAATGTACAACACATTTTAACCACATCCGAACGCTTCTGAAAGATGGTCTTGGATGGTGAAACGGTTTTATAAAAAACACGACACAGAGAGGTAATTTGATATAACAACAATATTATTGCAATATAGCTTAAAAAAACTTTATAACGCAAAAACAACATTACACACGCATAATACAGCTGTTTTGTGTTAGTTAAATCAGTTGACTGTTGAAATTCAAAATTTAAACCCAACTGGTTGAGTTATTAATAAATAACTTAATAAAGGTTTAAAATAACCCAACAAAGCACCACATATGTTTAACTCAACCATTGGGTTAAGTAAATAACTCAAAGTTTTTTTTGGATATGGTTACAGGTTTTCAGCATTCTTCAAAATATCATGTTTTGTGTTCAACAGAAGAAAGAAACTCCTAACAGTTTAAAAGCACATGATGGAGAGTAAATGTTGAGGTCATTTTCATTTTTGGGTGAACTATGCCTTTAAGGGGACAATGATTACAAACATTCTTGTTGTTCGTTTTTAAAATTATTGCTGTGTTTAGACTTTTATGCCTTTTATATAAAATGAAGCACAAATAAGAACTGAGTCAAGGACAAACAGAGCTCCGCCTGTGTTTTTACACCACTATATGTGTCCCATGAGCGCTATGTAGTTTTATACAGTAGGTCGATAAGGCAGTGTTTGTATTCTTCTAGCAGTGTTGCACTTTCAAAATAACGGCTTGATTGTTTGGTTTCAGGGCAGAAGTTCACATGACAGAACAGCAAGGAACAGGAGGCTTGATTGATTGATTGATTGATTGATTGATTGATTGATTGATTGATTCAAAATATTTACTCGTTCATGCACTCATCTATGCATTATGCTTTTAAAGATATGCAAAATATATTGGTAATATGTATTTTTACATTTAAATAATTTTTTATTTAACTGAACAGTTTTTGAATATGTGTATATATTATTAGCCCGATTAGCTACAGAACAAACCACTTTAAATTGCTCTTTGAGATGAATACTAGTACTAAATATTACTGTATGTGCTATCATCATGGTAAAGACAAAAGAAATTAGTTATTAGATATTAGTTATGTTTAAAAATGTTTTGAGAAAATCATCTCTCTAATAAACAACACTTGGGAAATTAATGAAATCTATAATTAAAATTTCACAAGAGGGCTAATAATTTCATATATAATTTATTTTAAGTAAATATATAATTAATGTAAATAATTAATTAATTTTAATGTAATATATATTAATTGTATTAATAATTATTAATATGTTTACAATATGGACCACAGAAGGACCATTTTAAAATGAAAATAGTGCAAAGACACTAAAGAACCTAAAGCTATTTTAAAGAGCAGCATATACGATATGTTTCTAATCAATTTTTCCAAATTTACAATACGTATCGAATCTATTTTTCTAAGTAAATCACTCTCTCAACCAGGTTTACCTACCTCCCTCATAAATTCCCTCTGAAGGAAAGCTCAGGCTGTCTTTTATGTTGTCTATTGATTCAGGCATGGAAGGAGACAGCAGGACTCCATAATTCAACGTAACTTTTGATAAATATATCATAGCAATACATCAAGCCAGTCTACTCAATGTTTGACTGATCCAAAACCACAAATCCTCTCAGACGGCACGCAGCCAGACTCTCACAAGGTCATCTGAGTTCAGTGTAAAATCAACCTGGCAAGACTTCTAAGACGAGAGAAGAGTGTAAACTAGGAGCTTCTTGATGTTTAAACATTGTGTTATTTCATGCCGTTGTTCTTGCTTTAGACATGGTGTCTCTCTCTGTGTGTGTGTGTGTGTGTGTGTGTGTTACTATACTTTTCCTCTGGTAAAGTTTCTGTAGCTTGTATAGCTCACTTGGCTTGTTCTTAAAATGCTGGTGTTTGATTTTTTCCCCAGTGTGCTTGGCTTTGGTACTGACTGTAGTTGTGGTAACTATTCTGAGCGTGGGCTTCATGATCATCAAGAGCTGCCAGCTTTACCATAGTAAGTATCGCTTGTACAAAATAAACTAGACATGCATGCCCAAAAGCCAACTTGCTATATGGAATCCATACAAAAAAAATACATTGTGCCATTTATGAAGTGGGCCTCACAAAAGTGAGTGGGCTTGACAAACCACCTGTAGAAACACTCTTCACTCTATATAGACCAGACACTTTCCTTAAACTCCCTACTCAAGCATTTAATTCTCTAAGCGTTAACAGTTCCTTTGTATAGTTAGCATTTGTTGTGTGTATTGCCTCTTTATATTGAATCACTGAATGCCTCCTCGAATCGCTATGAAAAAAGGCATCTGCTAAATGACTAAATGTAAAATATCCACTTTTTTCCACACTACACACACTGTATTTTACTTCCATTTTGGGGAACTTCCATTCAAAACTGAAACGATTGACTTTAAATAATAAGGCAGGGTACAAATGATCTTTATACTGTACATAGTGATTACTGAGAGAGATGTACGCTTGGGTTTGTTCTTTATTATTCTATCATGAAAATAATGTTATGTTTGGTATTTTAACGTGACAGAGCCAAAGCTCTTCAAGTAGATTAGCTACTAGCTACATTTTTGAGGAGCTTCTCAGCTGCTCAGCTACTTATGAAACAATGTAGCTTTCTAGTAGCTACTTTACTCCAGCAAGTATCATAGTAGATTGACAACTGTTACATTTTATTTAGTGAATCTGCAATGATCTGAAGCAGCTTATGTCATCTTATAAGATCGCACTGTACAATAATTTAAATTGTAATATATTTACTTATTAATTTATTACTGTTATTGTGGAATTATTTATTTTTTTAGTGACAATTTAATAAAAAAATTGTTGGCAATGTGTGAGGGCTTCAATAACATGTTTTACCAAAATGAAGCCACGTGTTGTTGTTGTTGTTTTTTTGTTTGTTTGTTTGTTTTTTAGAAAATGCTACCATGTGATTAGTTTAGGTTACATATTTTTCTTTATTGCAATGCTACATTTGTTGCCGTTCTGTACTATGACTCTTAAGACATTTGAAAAGTGTTTATATAATATATTCAATTATTTTTCCCAGCTTAAAGTTCTGCATAGTTGCTACAAATGTGTTCAACTGGTCACTGAAAATTTATTTTATTTACTCTAATGCAAAAGTGTAAACAATATAGATTACAGAATCTAATGGTTAATCTAATAGAATCCAGTTTCATTGTGAATCAGATCAAATTAAACCATTTTGGAATCAGAAACCTGAATCGTGAGTCAAATCGATTCGCCATCTACCCAAAGATTCACAGCTTATGACAGTCTGATACGTTTGAAAACTAATCAAACATGAAGCTTTGACATTATACAGTAATTGTATTGCATAGGCATCAAAGATTTACTTAAAAATATTAATTTATAATTTAGTAATATAACCTTTTGTGAATGTAACTAGCTACTTTCAGGAAGTAACTTGTAGCTAGCTTTGCTTTTTTTAGAAATGTAATTTGACAATAGTTTCCTGTAGCTACTTGCTGATGAGTAGCTTATAGCTTATCAAACCACAGTTTCAGACTAACCCCAACACTGAACTCTTTTAGGTTCACTTTTGTTCCTTCAGACTACTTTCTGTATTTGTAAAGAATGATTACTTACTTTACCTTAAAAAAAATAGAGTAAACCCATTGCCTTAAAAACAACAATTTGACTTCACAAAAAAGGAAGTAAAGCCATTGACTTAACGTAATTTTGCATGTAGATTGTCTACTTAATATTTTTCAAGAGTTCACACTTAGCTGATGATTGATTAAAAAGCTTGTTTGGCATGCTGTCCCGGGGAGAACGTGTAAACTCCACACAGAAACTTTGGCTGGCTTGGTAAGGACTAGAACCAGTGACGTTCTTGCTGTGAGGCAACTGTGCTAACCCCTAGGCCACCATGCCACCCATCTAGGAAAGGAGGAGGAGTAGGGATGGAAGGGGGGATTCTTCAAAACGAAGATGGCTGTCATATGGGACCTAGGGTATTTATAGTGGCTTAGGAATCGTCTGATTGGTGAATCATAAATTAAATAATGCGGGGCCGGCTGCAAGCAATCATAAGCACATGATCCTCTCGAAGTTAGTTTATAAATAAACTTCACTGCAAGGGACTAGAGCTGCACGATTAATCCCCCCTAGGCGATCTTAATCCAGCATTTCTACGATTCTGCCAATCATATTTCCAAGTTCAGGAGAGAAGCAAAGGCGGCCGCACAAATCTTCACATTGTTTTGCATACGTTGCTCAGCAACCTCCAAGTGATGTTGAAAGGGTCACATACTTCATTTATTAGGTATAATTCACCCAAAAATGTCATTTCTGTCTTCATGTAATTTCGGCCGCAATAGCACACGTGACTTGAGCTGCTGACCGTGATCTGTTACCACAAAGAGGACGGGCGCGCGCCCTACTTATTGACAGAGGTGTGCGCGTCTACTTTAGTAGACAGAACTTGCATAGGCTGTGAATAACAGGTAATACAGTTGTAAATAACATTCAGTTTGTGGCACAGAGTGTTTGGGAACACCACCGCACGGGAAGTATGAACAGCACTTAGCAGTGAAAATGAAACCGAAAGCGTGCACATCATTTAAATAATCAAATCGCATTTTACAGTTATGATTACCACAAGCATTTAATGCTTTTCTTTAATAGCGAACACGGAGAGTTGTGCATAAAAATAACTGTTTATGAACAGTGTCAGTATAACTACTGTAGCCTATATGATGTTGAATATAAAGTAAGAGGGTATCTGATAATGACAAATGTGTGATTTTACCAGTGAAAAAAATTGTCTAATAATGTTGTCAATAAGAGATTGCAAGCAGAATTATGAATAGTTGTATTCTGATGTCATCTCACTTTACTGTGCATTAATGACCAGGACGTATTTAAAGTCTGTTCAAGTCATTCAAAGTCTATTCAAAATTTAGCATTTTAAACAACAGCTACACATAATATTATTATAATAGTTGTTTTACCATATGTTTAAGAAATAAAAATAATAATAGCCGACTCATATTAACCTTATTGTACATCTACAGAATCGTGAGAAAATCCTGATCTTGATTTTAAGCAAAAAAAAAATGTGATTCTCATTTTAGCCAGAATCGTGTAGCTCTACAAGGGACTTACTTTTTTTTAAGTAAAGTCAACTAATCACTATTTACAGTGTAGCCTACAGTACATTAATATTCAACATATCCATAATATTGCTGAGGACAGCTTGGTTTAAGTTTTTGGGTTTGTTCATTATTTATTTTCAGTCTCCTGAAAGTAATTTGTTAATCCTAATGAGTTTACTTTAAACATTCAATGAATGAACTGTCAGGAGAATAATGGCAGCTCATTAACATTTCATTGATAGTTTGGTTTTGTTTCTGTTTACCTGACGTTACTCCCATAATTCATGCAAAATTATTGAGACATGAAGTCATGCAAACATCTGTCTCATTTTGGTTTTCTCCTTCAAGGAAAATCCAAAATGGTGAGATTATTGCCTCTGTCAGCCGGTAGACGTCAGCTCAAAAAGCAGAGCAAGCAAAAACAGAATTGTGAGTGACACTAACAACCTAGTATTATATAGTCACAAGATGTTCCACTGATTGTGCTAATGAATTGTCTTGTTTTTATTTTCAGCAATGAGCAACGTCCATGATGTGTCCATTGCAATAAGCAGCATAAATGGTAATCAAGTATTTACGTCTTGCGATTGTTGGACAAATGTGTCCTTGTAAAAGCAACTATTCTTCATTAGTGTAAATAAATAACTTACATAAAAATGTGATACATGTACAAGAAGGACGTGTATCTGAAACATATTTAAAAAATTATACTTTTTTTTCAGATCTGCAAAAATGTAGACAGCACCTTCTAGTGGATTTTTTTATCTGAAACGTGCAAACAAAGCATACTCCTTGTATTTCAGGTTTCTGAAATATGTAAACTAGCTGTAATTTGACAGTAGTTTCCTGTAGCTACTTGCTAATGAGTAACTTATAATTTATCAAACTACAGTTTCAGATTAACAACACTGAAGCTCTTTTAGGTTCACTTTTTCTTTTCCTCCAGATTACTTTCTCTCTGTATTTCTAACATAATAGATATATAGATAGAATTGAAATAATTGCTTAAGCCTACATTTTTGTGAAACAGCAACAATGCTGGTTGGGTTTAGGTCAGTGGTTCACTAGGTGATACGTGTACAAGAAGGACATGTACAGTATCTGAAACATTAACCAATAATACGTTTTTTTCAGATCTGCAAAAATGTAGACAGCATCCTCTGGTGGATTTTTCATCTGAAACGTGCAACAAAATGTACCCAAAGCAGTGTATTTCAGGTTTTAGAAAAATATGTAAACTAGCTGATTTGGCAGTTGTTTCCTGTGGCTCCTTGCAGATGAGCAGCTGATACGTGTACAAGAAGGGCATGTATCTGAAACATTTTTAAAAATGTTTTTCAGATTTGCAAAGGTTTTCGGAAATATGTAAGCTAACTGAGGCAGGTATTTCCAATGAGGTTGGGATGCAAATGCAATTGTAAGAATAGTTTTTATATAAATAATCTTGACAGGCATCTTAAGAGCAAGAATCATTTGATGAAATATTAAAAGACCCGCATTTAAGTATCACGGTGCAGCCCTAATATACTAAATCATTTTAAATCTTTGCACTTTTTTTCATTTGAATTTCAATGCCTTTATTGTCCAAGAAATTATGTTTAATAAGTGGCCTTGATGTATTTAAAACTATATATTTAGAGATTACTCATAACCAGGGCTTTTGTTTACATCTTTATAATATACTATTTGTTTATATTTATACTTAAATCATAGTTGAGGAAGTTTGACAAATATCAGTCTCTTTTATGATGATGCATCTTATGTGTGCAGACCAAGAGGTAAACAAACGATCTGTTCTATGATTTTCCTTTTTTTTTACCTAGACTCTTAACATTCTATCTGTACTTTCTTTTCCACAGACAATCTACTCAAGGTAGCTGGCCACATGTACAAGAGAAGTAAGTGTTTTGGATATTTATTATTATGCAGTGATGTATATAATAAGAAATGTCTTTGGTGCAATTTAAGGGTAATTGTCGATCACAGTTCACCCAAAAATGAAACTTTGCTGTTAATTTACTCACCCTCAGGCAGACTTTATAGCTGGAACTGTGGGTACATTGTGATCTGAACTTTGAGTGTCAAAAAACATGTACAGACAAAACTACACAACCACTTTATTAGGTACACTTTACTAGTACCGGGTTGGACCCCCTTTTGCCTTCAGAACTGCCTTAATCCTGCATGGCATAGATTCAACAAGGTACTGGAAATATATTTCTCAGAGATTTTGGTCCAAATTGACATGATAGCATCACGCAGTTGCTGCAGATTTGTCGGCTGCACATCCGTGATGTGAATCACCCAATCCACCACATCCTAAAGATGCTCTATTGGATTGAGATCTGGTGACTGTAGAGACCATTTGAGTACAGTAAATGCATTGTCATGTTCAAGAAACCAGTCTAAGATGATTTGTGCTTTATGACATGGCGTGTTATCCTGCTGGAAGTAGGAATGGAAATGGTCAGCAACAATACTCAGGTAAGCTCAATTGGTACTAATGGGCCCAATGTGTGCCAAGACAATATCCCCCACATCACTCCACCACCACCCGCCTGAACCGTTGATACAAGGCAGGATGGATCCATGCTTTCATATTGTTGACGCCAAATTCTGACCTTACCATCTGATTTTCACAGCAGAAATCAAGACTCTCCAGACCAGGCAACGTTCTTTCAATTTTCCATTGTCCCATGTGGGTGAGCCTGTGTGAATTTACCCTCAGCTCCCTGTTTTTAACTGACTTAGCTGGTCTTCTGCTGCGCCCATCCGCCTCAAGGTTCGATGTGTTGTGCATTCAGACATGCTCTTCTGCATACCTTGGTTGTAACTAATGGTTCTTTACTGTTGCCTTTCTATCAGCTTGAACCATTCTGACCATTCTGCTCTGATCTCTGGCATCAACAAGGCAGTTGTGCCCACAGAACTGCCACTCACTAGACATTTTCTCTTTTTCAGACTAGTTTCTGAAATACTCAGACCAGCCTGTTTGGCACCAACAATCATGCTACGTTCAAAGTCACTTAAACCACCTTTCTTCCCCATTCTGATGGTCAGTTTGAATTGAAGCAAATCATCTTGACCATGTCTACATGCCTAAATGCATTGAGTTGCTGCCATGTGATTGGCTAATTAAAAATTTGTGTTAAGGAGCAGTTGTACCTAATAAAGTGGCCGGTGAGTTTAGGTTAATAACTGTGGCTCCTGATGATCAGGGTTGCCAGGTTTCCGCAACAAATAAAGACCAATGGCCAATTAAAGCTAGCCCAATAATATAAAAACTACACATTTTACATAAATACACATTTTACATGATCATATGCATTATACACAAAACAACTGTATATTATTAATTATAACAATTATTTTATCATTAAAAAAATCTTCTTACATCATTATTTAACAACAATCCTCATAGATCCTGCCAATCTGTTACAATGAAACAAAAACAGATGCACACACAGTCTGTCCTCTCACAAAAGTGTATGCTTAGTTGCTTTCATCATCCTAGCAGAGTTTGTATCATTTGTAGAATATATAGTTTGGTATAAAAAGTATAAAGTAAAATATTTCAACACAACCATAAAAAAAAACAGATGTAATATGCCAAACCTTTTACCCACAAAATAAAAAACCAACAAGTGGTTAAAAGTAGCCCAATTCCGTAGGAAAACTTGGACTTGGCAACCCAGCTGATGAAACATTGAGGTCTTATGAAACAAAGCAATCTGTTTGTGCAAGAATACATGTAAAAATGCCCCTACACTCAAAAATATGCGAGCTGTCACTGGGATGGTACCTTTTCAAAAGGTACACATTTGTACTTCAAGAGTCCATATTGGTACCTCAAAAGTATATATTAGTACCTAAGATTTTTAAGAGGAACTCATTTGTACTTTTTAGGTACTAATATGTACACATGAGGTTTTAATATGGACCTTTAAGGTAAAAATTTGTACCTTTTGAAAAGGTACCACCCCAGTAAGAGCTTGCATACCTTTATTTCTGAGAGTGTAAAAGATGTTAAAAATGTGTATCCCTTCCTTATGCGGCACAAAACCCATTAAGAGCTACCAGAAAATGGCAAGCTACAAAAAAGACATTCAGTAAAAGCACCAAATGTGACTTCCAAATAGCTTCCAAAAAGCTTTATGATAGCTGTGTGTGCCATTTTGTAAGCTGAGTCTCTACACTTTTATTGTATTTTGCTATTAATAACTATTTTTGGCGACGCAGTGGCACAGTAGGTAGTGCTGTCGCCTCACAGCAAGAAGGTCGCTGGTTCGAGCCTCGGCTGGGTCAGTTGCCGTTTCTGTGTGGAGTTTGCATGTTCTCCCTGCGTTTGTGTGGGTTTCCTCCGGGTGCTCCAGTTTCCCCCACAGTCCAAAGACATGCGGTACAGGTAAATTGGGTAGGCTAAATTGTCCGGAGTGTATGAGTGTGAATGTGTGTGCATGGAAGTTTCCCAGAGATGGGTTGTGGCTGGAAGGGCATCCGCTGCGTAAAACAAAATGCTGGATAAGTTAGTGGTTCATTCCACTGTGGCGACCCCAGATTAATAAAGGGACTAAGCCGAAAAGAAAATGAATGAATGAATGAATAACTATTTTTCCCTGGGTTAAAGAAACTCATTCCAACTTTAATTTGGGATAAACTGTTCATTTAAACAAGTAAGAGATTGGCTTCTAAAATCCTCACATCAATATAAAATTGTTGTAAGATAGCCACATCCAGCCTTACGTACAATGTTAAAGAACCAGTCTCCTATTCCTAAAATGAATGGTGCCTGTATATGTGATTTGTGTTATAATGGCCTCTTGTGTTTTAGGTTTGTCACCAATCTATGAAATTACAGGTATGGGATGTTTTGCTTGATATATTTTGGGATTTTGTTCTGCACTACCTGCATGTTTATGTGTGATTATAATGTATAAAAGTAGATAGATATTAAATAGATATCAAATGTTTGGAAAAATTTGGTACTACTTTAAATTAGGCCTTAACTACTTTGTAGTTGCATCAAAAAAAAAAATAAAGTGTACTTACAGTGTTCATAATGTATTGCAGAACACTTCTGGTGCTCTTGAGGTGGGATACAGCTAGGGTTAGGGACAGGCTTGGTGGTATAAGTAGGTTTAAGCAAATGTTAAGGTGTAAGGGATGCTCAATAGTGTAATTAAAGATGTAATTATGCAGGTATTTAATCAATCATAAGTACAACATAAAAAACATGAATTTACACAATAAATACATTGTAACAAATGATTATTTTCAGTGTAAGTACACATTAGTTAAGGCCACTTAATATGAATTGAGACCACTATTTACTTAAGTTCAATCTATGTTATGTTATTGTCTTTTTTTGTTAACTTCTCTTTCTCTTAAATT
>CAIGQZ010032649.1:9183769-9200230 GCA_903798205.1 Danio tinwini | reverse complement strand
TATTTTATTTTATTTTTTTTTGCTAAATCGTAAGTGTGGTTTATTAATATCGGGTGGCATTTTTAACAAATGTAGAACAACTAGATCTATAAAAATATATTTTACTGTTTTTATTTTTTTAGAATGGCTTAACTTGAAGTGCTGTAAAAAACAATTTTGGGATTTTTTTAAGGTACTTTGTGATATGTCCAATAGTGGATCTAACTTTAGAATTTTCCTTATAATTAACAATTTTGTTGTTTGAAATGATTTAATTGTCGTTGCAGTATTATAAGCTTTAACACAAAACTTATAAATGACACTTTATAGACCATTTCAATGTGGTCATGTCATTGGCCCATGAACATTTCCTGCTTGTTATTAAACTATTTCATAACTGTACACTCTCAGAAATAAAGGTACGTGAGCTGTCACTGGGGCGGTACCTTTTCAAAAGGTACACATTTGTAATTGAAGGGTCTATATTGGTACCTCAAAAGTATATATTAGTACCTACAAATTTTAAGAGGAACACTTTTGTACTTTTTAGGTACCAATATGTACCCTTGAGGTATTAATATGGACCTTTTAGGTACAAATTTGTACCTTTTGAAAAGGAAACTCGTGTACCTTTATTTCTGAGAGCGTAACAAGAGGCACTTCAATCATAACTTAATGTTAAAACAGCTATCATGACATTATTTATCAATATGTGGCTCTTTTTAGATTCTCAGTAGCTGTAGAAATTAAAAATGTAAAACGGGAAATACTGGGACTATTTTGTTTACATCCCTCAAAATGGTCTAAATGTACTTTACAACAACTGGTATTCCAACAGCTTTCATTTATTAAATTTTTATTAATTTTTTTTTGCTGAATATTATTAAAAACAAAACAAAAATTGTATTATTATGTATACAACATAAAATAGGTATAAATGTTTTCTCCAGTAAATATTATAACAAATAAATAGCAAGTCTAATATATCCAAATGCATCAGAATAATGTAGCTACTAGCTAACAATGTTTACATATTATACTATATACTATACTACGCCTGTCTTATCTGCCTCTGAGCTAACTTACTTGAACTGTCTTCATCACTGCTCTTATTAAATGTCCAGTCTGCGTCATTCTCATGGTCACTAAAACCCATCGCATCCTCATTTTCATCTGCAAGAAGTGCCGGTTCTGTCCTTAGCTTCTTTCACTTACCATAGAACTTGGTGGTCCTTACTATTCCTTGTATTTATATCTAATCAAAATATTACCATTTAAAATTAGATTTTATCCATAATGCAAACGCCATTAACCTACGACTAATACACATTATATTACTAGCATTCATGTTGTTATTGTTACAACTTAAAATATCACAGCTGACCTTGCTAGATAGCTAACGTATTGCGGTATTGCACATTCCACTATTGCACGGTGTTGCCATTTGGCAACACATACATTTAATCAATTTACAAAAAAACTAATTTGATACAAAACTTTTTTGAGTTGTGAATATGTCATCATAACTTACAGAAGGTGATGTCTCAGGTGTTTTTGTGCATCTGATACGAGTCGAACCTTGACGTTTTCAATAAAAGTCTGTCAAAAATTGCTCCACAGAAAAACACTGCACATCATGTGACTTAATCAAAGCACATCATTGGCTAAACTAAGGTCTTCTCTTTCCAACAAAAAAATTGAATGTTGGTCTTAAACCGCGGTCTCAGAATTAGCTGATATTTGGCAGCCCCATCAAGGGTTGTATGCTGAATGTACTGTTATAGCTTGGAAAGCAAATGTAGTCAGGGCTTCGTAGAAATAAAATTAAATAAAAAATACTACTTTTATACTACGTTACTTTTGTCCCCGCTCTTCTCTAAATGTAAATTTTTGGGTCCCTTTAAGTATTCATTTGATATATTTGTCATGTCATTTGTCATTTTCTTTCTCTAGCTTACCTACATCATCGAAGCAACTTTTCCTGTTCCAGTCATGAAGATGCTGCTTTAGGCCTTTAAAGTAATGAGAAGCAGCAAAAACACTTGATTATTTAAAAAGAAGTGATTTGTTTCTAACACAACAAGGGCAGCTAACTACAGTATTACAGACAAATCTCCAACTCTGAGGTAACCACAGTGAACAAGCCAGTGCTTAAAAATGTACCTGTCAAGCTGAAGCAAAGGCAAGATTGACATCTTTTCAGATGTCTTCCCTGTTTATATCAGACACTGCAGACCAAGAAAAGATACAATGTAAATAATGCATCAATGCACGCTTTATGTAAGCTGTTCAACATCCTGGTCAAAGTCAGCAAGAGAACTCTCTGGACCAAGTTCACTCTATGCTTTTTAAGTGAATATCATTATCTGAAGAAACCCTCATGAGAAGATTTAACAACGAACAGATATTAGGTAGTTTAAAAAACCCTGGAAAATTAAAACTCTCACCTGTTTAAGGGATATAAATAATCAGTGTTGACATTTCAAGATGGCCGACGTGGTGAAATGTTTGAAGCTGTCAAATGTGGCATCTATATATGGATACCTGTGCATGTGTGGAGAACACAATAGCAAAGCAGGCAAATTCATGAGCGATCTGATTATGCAGATTCCTAGTGAAATTATGATTCTGGTCATTTTCTGAAAAATATAAAAGAAACATCTGTTCGATAAAAGTACTGGTTATATGCACTAATGTGTAAAAATCAGCAAACTTATTAACCTTCATTTATTAATGCATGTCCATGTGCTGTATTTATTCATTTACTTTCTTTTCACCTTAGTTTCATTATTCATAGGAGTTGCCACAACGGAATGAACCGCCAACTTATCCAGCATATGCCCTTCCAGCTGCAACACATCACTGGGAAACACCCATACACTCTTGCATTATCATTATCTAAATTATAATTATCATTATTCAGTCTTAATATGGAAGGTTTTAGGTCCCGTTTTTAGGAACACTTTGCATCCTCAAACAATCAGTGGGGCATGTCCTGGTTGTAGGGGGACCTATTATGCAAAAAACAATTTTATAATGAGTTTAAACATGGTTGTGTGGCAACAGTGTGTGAATATAGCCAGCCTTTGTTGGTCAAATGAATTAAATAAATTTATTATAATCACACTTCTTAAAAACAATATGTAGAAACACTTTGATTGACATTCTCCTTTTGTACATGTCATCAGAGGGGGAAAGCCCCGCCCATTCCTGATGATCTCTTCCATATTAGCATAGCTAGTATTGAATGAGAAGCAGCCATTAGAGTTTTGAACCGGCGGTTATGCTTTTGAAAAGAGGGCTGGGTCACAATAGCCTCTTTCACTCAGCGATACCGGTAAATATCCGGAAAATTACCGGAACAACTTTACCGGTAAATTCAATAAAGCACTTCACACAGGCAATAATGTTCCGGAACTTTTCCAGAAAAGAACATTCACACATCCATTTCAAAATACTGGTAAATTGTTTCAGAGAAGCAAGAATTTGACGACAATACAAATTCTGTGAATGGATATTGTAAACAACTTCGACGAAAACATATGAAGGAATCATGTCGAGATGTACATAATATGTGTGTGATGGCATTCAACGAAGCACTACTTCACGTGTCAAGCAACTGAAGCCGAGCTTGAAAGTAAACAAACAGCGGTTTATCATAAGCATATTATCAATAATTTTTTACACAGTTGGCATTAAGAGGGAACACAGCAACGTCATCTGACTAACATCTAGTGGTTGAATGTGTCTGGAAAAATATTAAAAGGCTTTTATTTTTCATAAACAGCACAGATTTGAATGCCTGAATGTTCTTATTGGCTGGAGAGGACGTCTAATTTCCAGTAATTTTCCAGAAAGGTCTGTATGTGTGAAAGGGGCTATTCTTAACTGAATTTAAAGTGAAAGTCACCAAAAGGCACAATTTGGATCAAAGCCTAATTAAGGGGCAATTTCAAAGCGTTATAAAAAATGTATGTGTGGTATTTTGAGCAAAAACTTCACATACACACTGTAAGGACATGTAATGTCCTTACAGCATTCATGTTGTCCTTGTAATGTAACATTGTAAAAAGGAGCATAATAGGTCTCCTTAAAGGCTTTTGGCAACCAACATTTTACCAAAAGAACTCCTAAATTGTGTGGTCATTATGAATAGTTTTGCTGCTCCCTATTGCAGACTCTAGATCAAACTGTCTCCAAACTTTACTTAATGGATGTTGCTTGATTATAACTGAAACATGGCAACCACAAACATGTCACAAAAAGTACAGACAAAGTGGCAACTATGACAACATAAGCTATTTTTTTTGTTTTCTAATATTTCCACTGCAACCAAATCAAAATATACATCAGAAAGTGAACGTCCTCCATATTAGTTTTTCTTCTGAAGCCATGTCGTGATTTTCTGAGAGATCTTGGGAAATCAGTATATGCTTCAATTGGCATTTGCATTGTCCTCTGTGGAGTGTGATATAAAACAAAAGTGGGTGAAACAGTTTTGCAAGAGGTTAAGATTTAAAAAAGCAATTAAGTGAAATTTACTAGATCAAACAAGAACAAATGTACTGTTAATAAAGATGCTTTTTCATTGTGTCTGACAAGTTTTCTAACAAACATGCATATAAACTTGGAAACTAAATCTTACTGAAAATCCCCTAAAGCATCTTAAAGCGTTTCCAACTTTTTATTTCTGATTTGTGGTGGTATTCAGGCATGCTAAACTTGACATTTAATTCACTCTTTCCAACATGACTTGAATAAACCAAAAATATTTGTATTTTGTGAAAGACGGTCATGCCACTTTCCGTTCAGGTCTGCATGTTGTTAATTTTTTTAATGGCACTGTTTTATTGAGCATATCAATTGTCCATTACAAAAGCACATTGATAGTTTTCCGGTTTGTAACTTCAAATTTTCCAATTTCTAATAGTTTTTTTTCCCTGCCGTGTTAGAAGCTGCTCTTGTAAGGTCTTTTCATCTGCTACAGTTACAATGTTAAAGGGAAAGATGACCTAAAAATGAAAATGTGTAGTTAATTTATTAACATATTTGTAAGGCAGTAAAAATGTAACAATGCTGTAAATAATGTATAGTGTCTTAATCATTTTGCATCATAACACCTTTTTATTTTTTTTACCATCAAGCTCTTTTAAACATTGACTTGCATTTTATGAAATAACAAGGACCATGGTGTAAGAGTCTAAATTATAAATATGCATTTGTTTATATGGCAAAACATGCCTTTTTCACCAAAGAAGGTCCATGCTGGCTCCAAAGGCAGATACTGATAAAACCAGGGCCTGTTGTGTGGACTTTGGGGGTTTTATCACATGTTGATTGGTCAGTTTGAATGTCTCAGTATTTGGGCTTTGGTCACATGGTCAAGAAAGATACAAAATAGATGTTAAACTTTGCTCTGCCTCTTTTCCTTCTCTGCACTTTCCTGCTCTGCTCCTCTCCTTCTCTGGAGTCTATCTTATACTGCAATCAGGCTATCTTCGGGGCCTGCTCTCTTTGTCTCTCTCTCCCTCCCCCTGTCTCTCTCTTTCTTAGGTAACTTTATTTTTACATTTAATCTGGGTACAATTATTATCATATGTTTTTATCATTTCATATTTTATCATTTTAGACAGTTATTTGTAACTAATTCAGTTGTAACCGTAGAGAATTACTGTCATTAAATCATTTCATTATCAAGTATTTGTGAATTATTTTGATTTAACATCAACACTTACAGTAATTGCTCCATATTGCTCCATATTGCAAGTTTTTTACCAACATACCGAGAACTTTTTTAGACATTCGATAAAACTACAGTTCGAACCGCTGTGGTTAAAACCCATTTTTACAACAGTATAAGCAATACATGTAAATCTTCCTTAATGTTCTGCTAAACAAAATTAATCTTGTAAGGCCTTGCCATTTTAAATTAACATCTTTTTTTAGGTGAACTCTCCCTTACAAGATCTTAATCACACTATGGTGTTTTGTCACCCTATTGGCTGAATAAAATGAGAGAGAGCATTTCTACAACTAGGCTGAAAACATTAAGCATGCTGCATGGTTCTCTAATATCCATTTATCTACCAATACGGCTGCACTAGTGTGATTTCCTAATTGTATAACCAGTTCAACTCTCTTGTGGCTATTAAAAATATGATTTATTTTTTCCTAAAAGCCCTTTCCATTTTCCAGTTTTGATCTTCACTTCATCTTAAAACATACCGGCGTCTTTTTTCCTATTCAGTATCCAGTAAACAAATCGGAATGTTCTGAGACCTGTACTAAAACATTTTCTTCATAACAAAGACTAAAAAACCCACTTAGAATTTCAGTCTTTAGTTTCATATCATTTATATTACAGTTTATGTTCATAGTTCATGTCATTAAAAATAAAGACTGGTAAATGTACATGAGTGATTGATTAATTTATGTGAATAACAGTTCAAACCTGCTCTGGTTTTACAACACTAGATTAATAATCTTCCTTTTTGGTAGAGTAACGTATACAAATAGATACAGTATCAAGATGAATGATACATAAGCAGCTTCCTAAATAAGTTAGGAGTTTCAATCGTATTTTCTTAATTATCTCATTGTAAGAGTCTATATATAGACTAGAATTGCACTTTGTTTGGCATCAGCTCTCATATTAAAGCAACATACAGTACCTAAACACAGACAAACACAGACAGACACACATACAGACAGAATAAAGGACACTATTCTGCAGATGTTGGTTGTGGGTCTGGCTTGGCTGCAGTTCTGCTGGTCTGAATGTGCGAGATCTGAAGAACTGGCAGCAGCAGCTGGAAGGCATTGTGGATGTAGGTAGTGCTGTTAGAACCCTGGGGAACAAGACGCACAGCAGAGTGATGAAGGGTCGACATTCTCATAACTACAGTCATTATAATCATCACCATCAAATCCCCTGTAGTCAAATAAGGAGAATTTGTTGAGCAGAGCTGTGCCTCACATCAGACAAGCTCCTACTTTACATGTTTTTAAGAATATTCCGAAATTGCATCTTCTTTTCTGAGCATTTGATCCCTCTGAATTGTTTTAGATCATATTTTTATGTGTTGTGTGATTTGTTTTTAATTAGTGATTTGTTTTTAATTAGTGTTGATTGTGTTCAGTACTTTGGGCAATGCTGTGTTCTGTAAAAAATATAAAAAATGTGCGATATACATAAACGACTAACTAAATTGTGACTGAAATCACATTCAGATTTACCTCCAGCATCACACTGTCCACTAGAGGATTTACTTCTTCTGCTTTTCTCTGACTCTGTAGGAAGAAAAAAAGAAGAATGTTTATTATAAACTTAAGATCAAAAACTGGACTTCATATGTATTTATTAAAGACAACTAAAAGTAGGTACAGTTTTGGACAATCCTTCTAGAACAATCTACTTTAAACTATTACTAGTGTTTTCGTATTTACTGCGGCAGTACAATTTAGCACAATTTCACTGCATTTTGCACTGCATGTTGACCATTGTGTACAAGTAGCCCAGTGTTTTGGTTGCTTTTGTTGGTTCATCTCTACTTGTGTTTATGCTTATCTCACCTGCAGGGTTGCGAATATTGAAACAACTAAAACCTTTTATTTCCTTTGTGTGTTTTTTTATCTATTTTTAAGTTCGGCAGATAATGACCTCAGTTTATGTAATATTGCATTGTGTTCATTTCTTATGGATTACTAAACCAGAGAACATTTGTTTTCAAAATGAGTTGGCTCATTTAAAAATGTAAGGCAAATGTCTGTGTTGCTATGTTGACAGAAGGAAAAGAAAGAGAAAGTACTCTCTGTCTGTTTTATTAATTTTACAAAAATATATTTTGTTTGTTATAATTATGAATATACACAAATAAAACAGATCCTTTACAGATTTCAAATATGTGTTTGTTTTATCAGTACAACCAAAAAATGTGAATGGACCCCAGAGGGTTAAACTATCAATTGATCACTTTTTAACTATGTTTGATAGCAATGATGGTAAAACACTGGCCAATGTTTTATGTAAAGCACTTTAAATAACCATTGTGTATGGAATAAGCTATATGAATAAACCTAAGCATAACTTGTAAAAAATCTTCTGTGTATGTGTTGGAATTGGAAATGCTACTGAAAATGCTACTAAAAATTTGAAAACACAAACACTCAAGTCCAGAGAGTTCCCACGTAATTATTATTGTAAAAACGTTGTTAAATTAAATCCATCTTTTGTTTTCTCTTCTTAATTGTAACATTTTGACCAAGCAGAAACATGTTCACAAAATAAAATAAATATTAAAACAAAATACAAAATAATAAAATATTACTATAGAGTGTAGTGCTCATCAGTGCCACGATAATAGGAATGTTCTAGTGAGACCTTGATTAGCTGGTTCATGTGTGTTTAATTTGGTTTGAAATCGAACTTTGTAGTCCTCAATGAAGTGGTTTGATCACCACCACAATCTATGTCTGTGACAGGTGGTTAGAGGGGCTTAAAATTAAGGCACGGTGATATCATATGAAAAATTATTTCAGAGGCTGGGCTTTTAGTCTTTACATTTGGTTATAGATGAAAACAACCACCAATGAATGGGAGAAAATGTTTAATTCGGTCATTATTTGTCCTTCTTCACTTGTCACAAACCTGTTTGAGTTTCTTCCATCTGCTGGACACAAAAGAATATATTCTGAAAAATGCTGAAAATCTGCAACCATTAACGTCCATTGTATTTGTTTTGCTATGGAAGTAAATGGTTACAGGTTTTAACATTTTTCCAAATATCTTCTTTTGTATTAAGCGGAAAAAAAAAATTAAAAAAGGTTTGAAACCAAGCAAATAATGTGTACATTTTCATTTTGGGGTGAACTATCCCTTTAAAATCACATACATTAATAAAGTAAACAAATAATGTTTTTGAATAAAATTGAGATCAGTTAGACTTACCCCTACTGCCAGCAATGTATCTGAGAACTTTCGGGCCAGGCATCTGACCTCCTTACACATGGCACTAGTCAGCCTGAGCACAAACAACAGTCACTAAACAGATAATGATAACCATGTCTAATAATATCTTATGAAAATGGCTAAGGAACTCACCTGACTAGGATACTAGCCTGTTGGCAGGCTGGCTTCTCCAGCTCTTGTCCATGTAAAATCAGTTCAGCCACCTTATGCAGCTGTTCTATACTGCGTGCGGTCACTTCTGCAAGACTGCCCACTGATGACATATACACCTTCTACACACAAACATACAGGTATGTATAGTTGTATACATTTTAATGCATTTTCTTTGCAAAACAATAATACTTTTTTTTCAGCAAGGATGCAATCAATTGATCAAAACTGACAGTAAAGATGTTTATATGTGAAATGCTATTAATAAATGCTATTCAATATTCTACTTATCGAACACTCCTCAAAAAATATAAGATTCCAGTTATTAAGCAGTCCAAAAAAAACAGAAAGAAACATATATGTTACGAAGCAGTAGCCATTGATTTCCATTTTATTTATTTTGTTCCTACTATGAAAGTCAATTGCTGCTTTCTTTCAACATTCTTCAGTGTTTTGTGTTCAACAGAAAAAAAGAAACAAAATTCATAAAAGTTTAGAGCCACTTGAGTGTGAGTAAATGGTGAGGACATTTGCAAATTAGGCACCATTTCCATCCAATAGGTCAAAGAGAAGAAGAAAAGTCACTTCCTAAGCATTTTGTTAGGCAATATTCTAAAAGACGCTTAAAAATAGGTGAATGGAAACATAGCTAGTGTGCCTTTACACCTACTGGCACCTATTTAGTCTGCCAAGACCAAATACATTGACACTGCCATATTCATTAACATGCTATAATTATTTAGATTTTTGTCATGATAGAAATATATAATATGACAGCACATCTTACCTCAACAGCATCTGTTTTTACATCCTTTATATAACTTTCCTCATTGTTTCCCACTTCAACTTTCTTTTCTTCTGTTGGTTCCTCCTTTTGTGGAGCAGGGCAAGATTTTTCCGTTACACTCTTGACAACTTCCTGAGACTTCTCCACTTCTTGCACCCAGTCATGAGCTTTAATACGGGCCTGCAGGGCACATGGTATGATTTGAGGTGTAGCTTGTGAATAACATATTTGTCTGTGTGTAAGATAGAGAAAGAGATAGAGAAAGTACACATTTGTGTTGACAGTGGATATACATGAATGTGTGTGTTTGAAAGGGTGACCATACTTTGTTCAGCTTGTCTGGAGTTGCGGCAACGTGGAGCTCAAAGAGCAGTTCAGTAAGAACACTGACAAACTCCTCTCCATCAGCAGCTGAAACACACAGATCACATAAATTTCATGCTCAAGAGCAAAAATGGGGAGGACTGAAATATTTATAACATTCTGACTGAGTCGCCTGTCATATCAGATCAATGCTTGTTCACTGAGATTCGCCAATATTGGGCTTGTAGCATAGTGATTTCAAGCAGAATTATAGACTATATTATCATTTCCCAGGCCTAATAATTATAGTCGAAGTCAAAAATTATTTGCCCTCCTGTAATTTTTTATTCTCTTGAAAATATTTCCCAAGTGTTGTTTAATGGAGAGAATATTTTAAACACATTTTAAATATAATACTTTTAATAACAAATTTCTAAAAACTATTCTTTTATCTTTAGCTATCATGACAGTGCTTATTATTTTTCTACTTATTTTGCTAGATGCTAGTATTCAGCTTAAAGTGGAGTTTAAAGACTTAACTAGGTTATTCTGTTATAGGCAAGTTAGGATAATTAGGTGATTTATTGGATAACAGTGACATGTTCTGTAGACTATTAAAAGAAAAAACATTACTTAAGGGGGCTAAAAATATTGACCTAAAAACATATACATTTCTGAAAATATAAAACCTGCTTTAATTCCAGCCATGCTAAAAGAAAGAACACTTTCTCTAGAAGAAAAAATATAGGAAATACTGTGAAATATTTATTTGTCTGTTAAACATTACTAGGAAATATTTGAAGAAAAAAAATTTAATATTATTACAAATATTATCACAGAAGGGATAATAACATTGACTTCAACTGTAAGTAGATTATATAACTGCTCATTTTAAAGGAATAATTCACCCAAAAAGGAACATTTCGGATGGATTTTACTATAGTTTTATAAAGGAGCTTCGGGTTTGATGTAGTGGTTTTAACAGCACCAAAAAAAACAACAAGCATAATGGCATAAAGATATGCTACACTATGCTTCTGTTTATTTAAAACCATTTTTTCCAATTAAGTTATCAGTTGTCACGACAAATTAAGAAAATAATTGCAGTATTTTAAAATTAATTAAATAAATTTGTATATAGAAATTATTAATTAAATTATTAAATATACAACAAGATGTTTTTGTCACTTTTAAAGAAAAGATTTTTGGTTATTATGAATCTGTCTCTACTAAAAGAAACCCTTGTTTTGCTATAAATTTAATTTATTTTCTTTGTAAATTCCATATAAAAAATGCAAATTTACTAATATCAAACCATTTTTTTGGCAAGAATTTAGTCATTATTAACATTTAATTTCATTATCTGAAAATAAGAAAGCAAACAGAACTATTTCATTTTGTAATGACTTTAATTTATATACTGTAATTGATTCTTAAATGTCTTACCCTTAAGTTTCATATCATGTTCTTTATTTTTTTCCTTACTCTATCTTGTATCTTTTTTCATTGACAATGTAATTCATACTCTGTACTGTAAACAAATAATGCTACAAACTTGTCAACTGTTTTTTTGCAAATAAAAAAAAAGATAACGTTACAGTCTATTCACAGCTGATTCATGTTAGACGCAGTGGAGAAAACTTGTGCTGCAGAGTAACACTCGTATGTGTGAATCCACAAGAATCACTGTAACAGCCGAGAGAGGAGATGTTACCTCACGCAAGCAGGCCAAAGACACACACACACACACACACACACACACACACACACACACAGAGAGAGAGAGAGAGAGAGAGAGAGAGAGAAAGACAGAGAGAAGAAGAGCAGAGATGAAGTTTAGAGCTTTCTGTTTCTCCATTGCAGTGAAAGAGGTGCTCGTGGGTTCTGCTGTAACAGTTGTCTGTCTTTAAGTAACATTAGCTGGATCGTTTTTAATAACTCATGCTCGCCTCCCTTGCCATAGTATTAATCAAAATAATCGCATCTTTTGTGATTTGAAAAATCGCACCTTTTCAATTCGTGTTTTTGGTTTAAAATCAGCAGGCCTAGTTTGTTCACCATTTACTCACACCCAAGTGGTTCTAATCTTTTAGGAATTTCTTTCGTTTTCTTTCTTCTGCTGAAATGAAAACAAGACATACAGAAGAATTTTGAAAGAAGCAGTCACTGACATGCATAATAGAACCCAAAAATGCTATGAAAATCATTTGCTGTTTTATCCAGCAATCTTTAATATTCAAAACAGCTTTGAAACAAGTGGAGGATGAGTAAATAATTTAATATTTCATCTTGGGTGAACTATCCCTTTGACTAAGATTTATTTTTTAAAATACAATTACTGAATGTGATGTTTTAATATGATTAATACCCAATCATTCAGGAATTATAATACAGATCAATCAAGAGCAGGATCTTGATCGTCTGCAGGATTTGATCACACCAAAATGTGATTTGGCCTTGACTCGTGTTTTGGCATTTGAAGACTCACAAAGAGGGGTGGAACACTGAATTTGTGAATAAAGATCACCGTTTTCCCCTGAGGAGGCCTCAGGTTCCTCCTCCTCACGAGTGATGAAGATCTCTTTAATCGCAATCAGATCCTTCTTCAGAACTTCTAAATCCTCCTTTTCCAAAGAGCAAAAGAATTCCTGCACCTGAAATGAAAACAGAAACACAATAAAAGGAAATAAATCCTTTCATGGCTAACTTACAAGATATGCTGTATTTATTTGATACAAACTATAATAAAGAGTAAAGTTAAAAAATTTTATTGCAATGCAAATCACAAAACCCTTTTAAATGTGGATTTGTTGCTCATTTGTTTATTATTGTTGTTTATATCTATTATATTAAAATTCTCTGATGAATAGAATGCACATAAGAACAACATTTAATAGAAATAAAAATGTAAAAAATCTTTTCTGAGACCTATGACCAGTTTAATGCATACTAAAATATTAATTTCCTACAAAAATCAAAATGCTTGCAAATGTAACTTCATGTTAGCAATATAACTCTATATTAAATATATAATAAGTATCATTCTTTACACTTAATGCAAATATCTACACTCATATTAATATTTTACATCCATTTAATTCATTAGTTTGATGAGTAGCTACTGTAATTGTGGAATACCTGTTCAATCTGTTGAAAAATAATGCTAAATAAACCTCGTCATACAGAAACAATCGGCCTGACAGGTTTATTTTGCTGGGTAACAAGCAAAAAAATACAAAAAAATTATTAGAGATGAATTTCTGATGACACTACTGCAGTTTTTTTTCTTGTTTTTGGTGGTAAAAGATATTATAGGTGGGTGAATGTTGATGGTATGTTATACCTACCCTCCCTTCACTCTCATTGGAAAGTATCTCCAGCGCCTCGAGATGAGACAAGCCTTGGTAATCATCAAACAAGATTCCATAGTGTGCGGTTGGTTCTGTGACCATCTGACTGCTCAGTCTTGCTCTCTCCTTTTCCTTCGCTTCTTTTAACATCTGCAGGCAACACAGCATAAGCTTATAGATCAGATACAGTAAGTGCCAGTTGTATCAACATTGGCTAAATTATGGCAGAACTTTCCCACAAAACTACAATTAAAGCAGTCTGCAGACTAACAATGCAATTACATGATTATAGTCACAATATAGCATGATCTCTGTAAGTTAAAGGAACACATCACTGTTTTGGAAATCTCATTTTGCAAGTCCCTTAGAGTTAAACAGATGAGTTCTGACATTGTTGATATCATTGTGCCTGCTGCAGCCATGTTCCTTGATTATTATACTGGAATGAGAGTATAGTTCCTAGCCATATTAACCTAGAAAATAGCAACTTTTAATTTTCTGTTGATATGACGAATGATGTAACTAAAGAAAAGTCAAACTTTATTAATTGAAACTCTTTTTTTGAGCAAGATGCTAATGGTCTAATCCAGTTCAATGATTTATGCTAAGCTAAGCTAAAAATACTCCCGCCAGACCCGGAGATCGGCTGAATAGATTCACAATAGTAAAACTCAAGGGCATTTGTAAAAAGGACCTATTTTCAATGTAAAATAAGTATGTAAAAGTAATTTGAGTGTTCCTTTATTGATTAATTAGCATTAGCCTGGTGTTTTACATCACATGTAATCATGGTGTAAAGTGTTATTTGTTCATTTGCTGAGCATCTAACCTGAGACAGAGAGACAGTTCTTTGCATTAGTATCTTAGTCTTTTTAAAGCCTGGATCACTCTCTGCTAAGACATTCATGGTCTTCTTTCCAATGAACTCCAAAGCATCAAGACCTCCAGTTATTACTGACTTTCCCTAAAAAAGCAAGAACGGGGAATTAGTATGAACATAGATATGATGGTGGATATGACAGATTAATTTATCTTAAGTGAATGAAGTTGAGGGTTTGATGTTGTTGCCTGTCAGTAATGGTAAAGCTGTGTGTAATACAGTATGTGTGCAGGCTCACAGTGTTGTGAACAGCGCTGCTGATGGTTGACAGTACTCCTCTGTGCGCCTCCTCTGAATGAGCATGTTCTGCCTGCTCTGTCCCAGTATGCTCATGTGCCTTCTCTGCCTCCTCACATGTTGAGCTCTGACGTATCCGCAAAGCCACACCTGCCTTCTCTTTCACAGAGCTAAACCCTTGACCTAAAGACAACAACAAGAAAATTCATTTTTGAATGTTTTGTTTGCTTTGCCAGGCATAATGCACAGAAAAGATAGTGACACAATACCTGATGTACTGTACCAATAGATTTCACATGAAAATAAAGATTACAAAAAAATTTAAGTCTTCAGTGTTTTGTAATTTTTAATAAAATATTGCTAGTACATTAACATTAATTACTTACGCTTTTAAGAATAGTGAGGGTACTACAGTTTATGGGTATTATTACACTGCAGTATTACATTGTGAAATATAAACATGACTGTTATGGTAGTTCTAGGGTTATGACCAGATATATCTGAGGGGGAGAAATGTTATTTGAATGTTAGTTTGTTATAAGAACTTCGATTAAAATGAAGAATATTTTTACATACCAAAATAGAACATTCACTTTAAATTGTAAATTAAATTTCAAAATGTTAATGTTTTCCTGAACTGTTAATTAAATAAAAGTAGCTTTGAGCAAAGATCGTTATTTATTTGTATTACTATTAAATTAAATGCAATTATTTCGTTAATATATCATTTTTTTAATTCAATTCAATTCATGTTTATTGCTTTAGTGCTTTTACAATGTGGATTGTGTGAAAGCAGCTTAACAGAGAAGTTCACGTAAATTGAAACAATGTCAGTCCAGTTTTCAGAGTTTCAGTTCAGTTTAGTTCAGTTCAGTGTAGTTTAAATTTCTCTGCTGAAAGTCCAAACACTGAAGGATAAATTCAGTAATGCACAGCTCCACAAGTCCCAAACCAAGCAAGCCAGTGGCGACAGTGGTGAGGAACCAAATTCACCAATTGACGAAAGTGAAGGAAAAAAGCTCAAGAGAATAAGTAATTATTATCTGACCAGTCTGATTTTACTCATCTTTTGTTACGACTATTCAGAATTTCTGGTAAAGAGTTAAAACATTTGTGTACTATTTTAAATTATGATTACTTTCTAATATATGTACTATAGCATCATTTTAATAGGTACTAGTTGGTAATCAATAAATAGTAGTATGTAGTAAATATATACTAGTATCTAATTAATAGATACAAGTACCTGAGAGTTTGAACTACCATAATAACTAGTCAATAAATACTACTATGGAATAAATAAAAACTAGTATTTATTAAAAGGCGTGACAGGGTATGCGCGGGGTCTTAAAATGTCTTAAATCCCAAAAGCTACATTTTAGGCCTTAAAAAGAAGTCTTAAAATCTTTTGAAATGTTGTGTTGTAGATCTTAAATCTTTTTTAGATTTAATTATTTTCAAAGATTCTCTTGATTTTCCTTTGTTCATATATAGTTCAATTCATTTCATGTTAATTATTATAGGGCTTTTACAATGTAGATTGTGCAAAGAAGTTAACATAGAAGTTCTAATAAAGTCCAGATTTCAGAGTTGAAGTTCAGTTTAGTTCAGTACAGTGTGGTTTAAATTTCACTGCTGAAAGTTCAAACACTGAAGAACAAATCCATCGATGCGCAGCATTATAAATTCCAAAGCCAACCCCAAGTTGAGTAGAAGCGTATTTGATAGAGAAACAAATACTGCATAGACTTTTAATTGTTAAGAAAGAAAGAAAGAAAGAAAGAAAGAAAGAAAGAAAGAAAGAAAG
>CAIGQZ010032649.1:9164391-9175140 GCA_903798205.1 Danio tinwini | reverse complement strand
ATTTTTTTTTTAAGTAATATGCATTGCCATTAACATAATTCAGACAAATTTAAATGCAATTATTTAAATTTTCTTTTAGCGCTAACCCTTCCAACATTTTGGTTTTTGTTATAACTCTGCAAAATACTGTGCCATCCCATCCCAACAAAGTAAACATAAATAGAAAGCCTATTTATTCAGTTTTCAGGTGATGTATAGCCTACATCTCTCTTTAAAAAAAAGACCTATGACTGGTTTTGCAGTCTATAGTGTCACAATTTAGGATTTAGTTTTAGAAATTATTATGCTTGCACATATGACTCATTAATAATGTACAGCATGTTACACATAAGATTTATGACTAATGAAATGAATGTAGTGTGTATGTGTACTTGTGTGGGTGTGTGTGGAAAGAAACGCATTCATACCATTACAGCTGGAGCCGCGCTGTCCCTGAATGGCGCCACACTGTCAAGCGCCTTTGTTTAAAGCGGATTGCGCCGCCATCTAGTGGTTATTTTACACACGTACAAACCTCATTTAAACTTTAGTTTGTAAACAGTGGTACAGTAAATTAAAATAGAGTATGTAAAAATTAAGATAGATAGTAAACAATAGGTTAAAGGTTACAGTTTCTATACAGTGGCATACAAGAAGTGTAATAACGCCCCAAGTGCTGTATTTCGATGACTAAAACCAAACGCCATGTTTATATAAATCGTTAACTCGTGTCTTTATTATACTTGGCTTTTTAGTGTATCGTAATTATTTAAACAATGTAAACCTATATCAAATATACACTCCGAAGACTTTAAAAGGGAGGGTTGAAGCGAATTTGACTCAAATAACACTGTATCCAAATACATGGCAACAACCGCAACAAGTCCTCTGTAAAGATAGGCATAATGCTAAACTGCAAAACAAACGCATGCAAAACCAACATATGTATTATTTGTTCTGCAAATAAAGTAAATTGATGGGGTCATCCCTTCTTACCAGTTGTGCTGACAGACAGTCGCGCTCCCGCTACCCTTTCCGCTCGAGCTCGCGCCACGTCGGCAGCGGGGACGCGTGCGGCGGTGGCCGGTGACGTCAGCTGAACTTTTGGCACTTAGAATACTGAAAAAAACTACAGCCGCATTTAGCGTATGTAGTACAGTAAAGTGGTACATACAACGGCATATGGGGCTAAAACCCCTCTTTAGGACAGACAGTGAGGTATTTATAGGGTTTAAGTCGGCTTTTAAGGTGGCGTTAAAGTTTAGAGTTGTTTTTAATAGTGGGAAAGCTGATGACGTGAAGGATGAGACAACTGTCACACATTTTAATAGCAAGTTTTTACTTCACTGTGAAAATACTACATATAATCCACCGTAAACAGTGTGATACTGAATAAATATTAGTTATGGGTCAGTCACTCGTCCACCTTAAACTTTCGCTATCTGTGTTACTCGTTTTATTCTTCACGTTGGCTCGTTGGTCTAGGGGTATGATTCTCGCTTAGGGTGCGAGAGGTCCCGGGTTCAAATCCCGGACGAGCCCTACTTTTCTGTATTAAAAGTAAGAAGGCTGATTAAGTCACAGGAAAAATAATAGAAATGAAGTTCAAAGAAAAAAGAATACAATTGAGAGAGGTTAAGTTCAAAGAAAAAAGAATACAATTGAGAGAGGTTATTAACTCTCTCAATTGTATTCTTTTTTTTCTTTGAACTTCATTTCTATTATTTTTCCTATAGACACGATATACTACTATAACTTACAATTCAGATAAAAAGTCAGAAATTTGAGTCATATTTTCAGAGGAAACATAAAAAAGTAGATTTTTTTTATCATATCCTCAGAAGAAACGTGAAATACTATAAACACAGTTTAGTAAAGATTTTGAGTCATCTCACACATTGCTATTTCAAACTATTTCCTCCAATTGCAGGTTTATAAGGTTTTTCACAACTTTTGCAATTTAGCTTTACCTGTTTTCTTAGAATTTTTTGAATTCGTCTATCACAGTTTCTAACCAATTTGAAATTGAATTTCTAATGTTAAATCTCACAATTTGTTTCTCCAAAAAAAAGCCTTATTTTTTTTTTTTTTTTTATTTGAAGTTTAGGGCGTCATGGTGGCGTAGTGAGTAGCACAAATGTTTCACAGCAAGAAGGTCCCTGGTTTGAGCCTTGGCTGGGTCAGTTGGCATTTCTGTGTGGAGTTTGCATGTTCACCCTGTGATTGTGTGGGTTTCCTCTGGATACTCCAGTTTCTCCTACAGTTCAAAGATGAGGTATAAGTGAATTGGGTAAGGTAAATTGTCTGTAGTGAATGTGTGTATGGGTATCCAGCTGGAAGGACATCCGCTGCTGTCACCTGTCATAGTGCTGTCACCTCACAGCAAGAAGGTCACTGGTTTGAGCCTCGGCTGGGTCAGTTGGTGTTTCTGTGTGGAGTTTGCATGTTCTCCCTTGCATTCACATGGGTTTACTCCGGGTGCTCCGGTTTCCCCCACAGTACAAAGACATGCGGTACAGGTGAATTGGGTAAGCTTAATTGTCCATAGTGTATGAGTGTGAATGATTGTGTGTGGATGTTTCCCAGAGATGGGTTGAGGCTGGAAGGGCATCCGCTGTGTAAAACATGTGCTGGATAAGTTGGCGGTTCATTGCGCTGTGGCAACCTCGGATATATAAAGGGACTAAGTCAAAAACGAATGAATAATATATTTATATTTTATTTAATTATTATATATATATATATCCTCTTTTTTTCTTCTTTTTTTACTACTACTGTGTTTACTGTGTTTTTATTATACATGTATGTTACTTTTTTATGTAAACTTTATAAATGCTTTGGCAATACATTTGTAACGTTTGTCATGCCAATAAAGCAGTTATTGAATTGAACTGAGAGAGAGAGAGAGAGAGAGAGAGAGAGAGAGAGAGAGCAATGGTTAGGATATAGTGCTGCAAATTCAGATGTAATTTGTATTTTACAGTTTTTACTTTTCATTGACTCTTTACCTTACCTTTACAATGTGTTCAGAATTGCAGCTTTGCATCATTCTGCAATTGCCAAAACTTTCTGAGAAAAAAGTCTGAGAGAATTCTGATGTTATAGATCACACTTTTTGCAAACTTTTTTAAATAAATGATTTAAAATGATTGCTAACACATTTATACAAAATTTTCACCATAAAAAGTTTATTGAATGATACATATTTAAATCTATATAATACAAATAATGTCTGAACAATTTTAAATTCACAGTTTATATAATGACACAAGCATACTATTCCCTTTGAACTGTGAAAATACATGTACATTTATAGAAAAGACAGAGGATTCACATCTTTATCAAAATGTTTAATTTTTAGGGATTAAAGTTAAATCAGAATCAAGCTTTCTATAAACTGCCCATTCAGTCATATTATTCCACTAAAATATATATTAATATTTCCATTATCCTATCTGATTAGTTTATTTATTTTAATAGTACAGCTTTGCTGTGTTTTATACATTAGACCAAGAAACAAAAGCTTCATCCCTTTTCTCTGTATTTCTTTCTCTGAGTCATCTCAAATGTTTCTTTAAGGACTTTTTCCTTTCTTATTTAAACTCGCCCTTGTTCTTTTCCTCCAAAATATTCTTCAAAATTGTCCTTCAGATGCGAAGAGCAAAACAGAAAACTGGTCTATTACAAACAACTATAAGAAAGAGAAAAATATGGAGATATAGCCCAAAAGCTACTCATGGCCCCATTTTCAAATCTATTTTAAAGTGCACTGTTTCCATTTACACATTGCCCTTTAACAAACATTTGTTCACATAAAAATGATTTGCAAGACAGAAAAACAAGAGTAAACTCGTCCCTGTATGTATCCACGATCGTTAAACAAATCTCTCTCACAAACATATAAGCAGTAGAGACGATGCTACCCACAACCTAAATAAACTCACTGCAATAAAATAATGCCCCTTATTGAATCGTTCACATTTTTCTGCACCTAAAAACCCCTCAATGAAATAACAATTTACCCTTTTGAGCCTCGGACACTGATAAAACAATATAACATTTAGGATTATATGAATATTCATGATTACAGAAGTTATTCAAATATGAATAATGGTGAGATTAAAACAAAATGAAACTTTCTATAAGTCCTTGCAACTAGCATATACTGTATGTGTTTTAATACCCTTAACATTTAAGACACCATTTTGACCTCTCAAAAACTTTTACAATGTATTTGGGGGTAAAATCATTAGCATAATTGTATTACTAAATCGTAAATCGTGCATGTGCATAGTTGCAAGAACTTACACAGTACATAGTACTTACGGTAGTAAACTACGATGTTAATTAATGTTTACAATTAATTAAACATACCACTGTTTAACCATTTCTGTAATAGGTCAGGTGCTCGAAAGCTACTTTTGGAACAAAAAACTTAGTTTTCATGTTTAGATTTTCAGTCACAACTCAACTCTCAAGAGTCAAAGTATAACGACTGACTGACCCAATCAAACAATCTCAGAAAATAATATATATATATATATATATATATATATATATATATATGAGGATGCATAAAACAATCAGCTTTGGTCTTTACACTGAAACATGAAACACATGCTGAATACATATACAGGATCTGCGTATACATGTTAAATTTTCTTAATAATATAAAGGAAAAAAAATTCACATTGTGCAGGTTTGACCCGAGCTGCTTTCTAAAACAATATTACATCTGTGAAACTGTTGTGTGTATTTGTGACTGACACACTGCTTGTGTATTTTTGCTTGTTCTTTTTTTGTTTGTTTTTTTTGTAGTAAATGGGCCCTCTGACCTGCAGTGGGCAACAAAGAGCGGCAGGAAGACGTTTATGGAGAAAAAAAGGTGCTTATTGTTTTGAATATGGATGGCATTCAATGTAGTTTGACATATTTGGTTTACATACAGGGGTCATATCCAAAGCACTATCCGCATTTGTCCATATCCACAGCAATGTCCACTTGGATGGTAAAATCCTTCGCATGATTCATTGTTTCCACTCTTTCTTTCTAAATGAATAGTGTCCTGAACAGGAATGGAGAAGGATACACAAAAACGTCCACCTCAACATCACTGAAGGTGAAAGTCCTGCTGAGCAACTGAACCACTCATGTGTTGCAGTTTTGAGTTCAGACCAAAAGGTGACGCTTCTTGTGCAGAGCGAGGTGATCGGACCGAGAGAAGGTACGATCACAGTCTGGGCAGTGGAATGGCTTTACACCAGTGTGTTTCCGATAGTGACGGGTTAGCTCATCTGAGCGGGCGAACTTCCACGTGCAGCCTTCCCACATGCACTTATAGGGCTTCTCTCCTAAGAGGAAATACATAAAGGTGATATGGTCATTTATTCACCCATTTTAATCATTTTAAAGTAAATCTGCACTTTCAGATATTAATTTAATAATTGAATTGCATTAAACTGAAATTAATTTTATTTGACAGATTTAAAAAAACTGTACAAAATAGGTATCTCGTACATTTTGAAATAAAACCATCGAGAATAAAAACACAATAAAGCCCTGGGCTAGTTTCCATTGTGGCCCTCAATAATGTTTGAGATAAAATGGAAAAAAACTGTAGAAAAGTAGTTCATCTGTGTTTTGTTAAAGTGTTATAAGCCATGAACCAAACCAACCAGCTTCGAGGAGAAATAACATAAAAAAATAGATTTGAAGTAAAGAA
The DNA here is from genome assembly GCA_903798205.1 of Danio tinwini. NCBI lineage: Eukaryota > Metazoa > Chordata > Actinopteri > Cypriniformes > Danionidae > Danio > Danio tinwini. The sequence continues at coordinate 9,169,439 of CAIGQZ010032649.1, read as the reverse complement.
TTATATGAAAATCAGATAAAAAGACAAAAGTGAAAGACTGTAGACTAAACGATGACGAAACAAGGGAGGATTATAAAAATATTGTGTGGTTTTTGTATCTATACATACAATATATGTCAGGTTTAAAGCAAAATATGCATATATATTTTCACACTAAAGTGTTTTGAGTGCTTAAAAAAACTGAATCATAGTATTATAGGCTTAACAAAATCAAATTAAATTGATTAAATACATTCCATTGCATTATTATTTTTTGTTTTATGTATTTCTTAAAAAGAAATGTAAGATTTACACTTTAAGATTTTCGATTAGAGATGAGTAATACATTTTTTTTAACAAAACAAGTCAAATATGTGACCCTGGACCACAAAGCTAGTCAATTTGAAAGTGTCGATTTGTGTAAACTCAGATGTATGGATTATCTGATAGTTAAATAAATAAGCTTTCCATTGCTGTATGGCTTGTTAGGATAGGAAAGGATATTTGGCCAAGATACAATACAACTATTTGAAAATCTAGAAACTGAGGGCTCAAAAAATATACATTCATGGAACATGATCTTTACTTAATATTCTAATGAGATTTGGCATAAAAAAACAATAATCCAGCTATTGCTAAAAATATACCATAAGAGGTTTTGTGGTCCAGGTTCACATATTTATACTAAATTGTGAGTTGTTACATATTCGATATCCAAAGTATTCTTTAATGAAATTAAATATTATTATGTCAACGTTTTAATATTAATATTTCAATATTTTAAACTGAAACCACTATATATATTTTTGCCTTTTTTTGTTTTGTTTTTTTGTGCAAATTGCATTTTATAGTATTTTAACTTAAAATAGTGGGATGTAATTTATTGTGTGTATCTCTGTCTGTGCACAAATATCGGTACATGTTTTTACCTGTATGTGTGCGTCTATGGGCTTTCAGATGGGAGCTTTTAGTATAGACTTTGTTGCAGCCATTAAAGTCACATCGATGAATTCTGCGTTTCTTCAACAGATCAGGAGATTCTACCTTTGGAGATTGTGTGTTTCCCCTGCTAAAGAGACAAAAAGAAAAAATATATTTATTATTCGTTTCCGCCACTCCTTTTTTTTTTAAGTGCACCTCTTACTTATACCACCAGGGGTCAGAATCTTAACACACACAGTTGATCACAATTGACAACTGAAACCCAGGCAGTCCTTTGTATTAAGTTATTTGTGTATTGTGTGTATTTAGAAGTTAGCGTCACATTAAACCAGACAATTAACCAGCACACGCACAAAAAAATCCCCTTCATTTACTTAACAGAAACACCTCCTACTGTATATCGCTGCCTAGATACACCCTGTAATTAAACACATCCTGCTTCTCTTTTCTCTTATCTCACCTTACACTCCCTGTCCATTTAAGCTACAGACATTCATATAAGTCTTTAGAATGCCACTTATTATCCCACTTTCTGACATATGTTCCTAAAAGTAGCTGTTTTTTGGCCACCACACCCAATATAAAATTATCACTTTACCTTCCTCCTCCCTTCCTCTCACCATCAAGTGCACTCTCCACCCTTCCTCATAAATTTTTTTCATCACTTATTTTCCCTTCTGTCACACATTATGTCCATAACCGATGACACCACACCCAATAGACACCACACATACACATCCACTGTGAAAAAAGTGTCGCTACAGAACAGTTGCACACACAATAAAAATACTAAAAACAAAACTCCACACACAGCATTCAAAAACTACACTCAGATGCTCAGATATGTTCCCACCCCATGAGGGTTTGAAGAGTACTTGGAGACACACTGTCTGTGAAGTGCATGCTGGGGGATTTTTATCAGACCCACAGTGAGAAACATCAGATAAACAATACGCGCTACACCAAACATGCATGCATGCATACATACTTTCACAATTGAAAAAGAACTAGACCAAACCCACTTCAAATGAGATTCCAATTGCAGAGGTCAAGCAGATTTTACTTTATTCAAAAATTATTCAAATCTGTTACAGTTTTTCTTAGTCACTTTAGTGCATTTCAACATGCAACAGTTAATGCATTTCTCAAAACAATTAGTCATTTGTGCACATCATAGTAACAGTTTCTCATTCCTTCCAACAAATTGCAAATGCTTTTGGTCATGCATCAATTGCTTTCATACAACTCTCTGCTGTTTTATAACATTATCATTTGCTTGTGTCATGTCAGTCAAAATTACAGTTTTTCTCAGTCGCTTTGGTGCATTTCTCACAACACTATTTACATTTGCACAACAGTTCATGCATTTCTCAAAACAATTAGTCCTTTGTGCACATCATAGTAGCAGTTTCTCATTCCTTCCAGCAAATTGCAAATGCTTTTGGACATGCATCAATTGCTTTCATACAACTCTCTGCTGTTTGTAACATTATCATTAGCTTATGTCATGTCAGTCAAAATTAACTAAACTTGTGGATGCTGAATAGTCATTCCATATAAAACTAATAGTCCTCATTTCATTACTTGAGTCATTACATACAAAAATGTGGAACTAGTTGTCAAAATCTGTCAAGCAAATTTTATTTTAAAAATTAAAAAAAAAAATTCCTGAAAATGTCTTCTAAATTGAACAATTTCATGAATGATTTACAGACCTGTGTATGTTGTAGGTTCAGTTTCAATATGCACTGCAATAGTGTTTACAGTTGTGCACAGCTCTACCCAAAGGGAGTTTATGTTTGTTGTAAATAAGGGTGTATTTATTCTTTTGCACAATGCTGTGAATAAATTAGAATTGCAAACAGCAAATGCAGTAAAATATCAAACATACATATTCAGTGTCTTGTACTCAGATACCTCACTAAATGCAGTGATGTCTAACTTTACTGTAGTTTTCAAATGGCTGTGCAATTAGTATATAGTGCTGACTTGAGCATTTTTAGGACTTGTCACCAAAATCTGACTTTTTTGCATTGGAAAAAAATGTACAGAGTAAAGTGTCATAATGAAAACATGACAAAGCCATTTGACTGTCTTGTTCATAAACAATGGTGGCAGGACTCTTCATCTTGATGACACTGACACTCATTGACATCAATACTTGCTTTTGAGGAAGGAGTTATCCATTTTGAGCAAGTGACACGCTTTTGCAGGTTATCCACTAGGTTTTGCAGTTTGTACTAATTGTTTTGAGAAATGCATTAACTGTTGTGCAAATGTAAATAGTGTTGTGAGAAATGCACCAAAGCCACTGAGAAAAACTGTAACTAAACTTGTGAAGGCTGAATAGTCATTCCATATGAAACTACAGTTTTCTTGATTGCTTTGATGCAGCCGTCAACTGAATTTACGCATTTTCAAAACAGTTAACACACAGGCCTAAACAGTGGCCCTCATGGTCAAAATGAAACATTTTGCTTGCAAAATGCACATACCATGTCAAAACATTTAAAATATGCAACAAAAGCTAATTTTACCTTTAAACAATACAACTTGCAAACAAGTACATGAGCTCTTTCAATTAATCATTTCACAATGGAGAGCAAAATACAAAATACAGAACTTAGTGTGAATCAGTGCACTATTGATTGATTGCCATTGTAGCCTATTGCCCATGCAATTTGTTGTCTTTCTATTTGGGCTGTCAAATTTGTCGTTTTGCAAAGAATTGGATCCAGAAATGCTTTGAATAAGTTTATATTGAATTCATGACATTTTTCAAACTGTGGCTGAAAACTGAAATACTGTTACTATAAAAAGCAAAACAGACGTAATAAAATACTGTAATTATTAGAGAAAACACATGTAAACCAATATACAGTCAAATCTATTGTGAGTATAAGACATAGTCACTATTGACCTCCTCCATCCATGCTGGCACAGAACAACACAGACCTTCCACTGTTTTTATAAGCTTTGTGGACTGATTGCTTCTGTTTGGTTACCATAACTAAAACAATGGATTTTGTACTGCTTGAATAACATTCATGTTAACTGTTTTGAAAAATGTTGGGGAAAATGTGTCAATCCAATGAGAAAGAGTTTGCACATTTGCAAGACATGTCTTCTGCTCTGATGGGATAGTGATGATAAAGATCAAGTGAATCCTAGTTTCACTGAGTGGTCTTAGCAATTGAGAAAAACTGTAATAGTCCTCATTGCATTACTTGAGTCATTACATACAAAAATGTTGAACTAGTTGTCAAAATCTGTCAAGCAAATTTTATAAAAAAATGGTAATCTTTTTTTCCTATAAAATGTCTTCTAAATTGAATGTCTTCTAACTTTTTTGCATTGGAAAAAATGTACAGAGTAAAGTGTCATAATGAAAACATGACAAAGCCATTTGACTATCTTGTTCAAAAACAATGGTGTCAGGACTTTTCATCTTGATGACACTGACACTTTCAATGACATCAATACTCGCTTTTGAGGAATGAGCTATCCATTTTGAGCAAGTGACACGCTTTTGCAGGTTATCCACTAGGTTTTGAAGTTTATACTAATTGTTTTGAGAAATGCATTAACTGTTGTGCAAATGTAAATAGTGTTGTAAGAAATGCACCAAAGACAGGCAGTTGGATGGACTGATGGAAGGATAGACAGATAGACAGAGAAACTGACTTACAGACGGACAAATGGATTTATAGAATAAAAGACAAAAAACACATATTGATGAATGAATGGATGGATGGATGGATGGAATGAAAGAAGGATGAATAGATGTGTGGAAGGATAGACGGATGAATAAATAGACAGAAACAGACGCGAAACAGATAGATAGATAGATGATGAACAGGATGAATAGTTAGACAGAGAGACAGACGCGAAACAGATAGACAGACAGATGGATGGATAGATAGAATGAGAGATAAAAAGACTGGATGGATGGATGGTTATAATGAATGAAGGATGAATAGATGTGTGGATAGATAGATAGATGGATGGATGGATGGATGGATGGATGGATGGATGGATGGATGGATGGACGGATTGATGGATAGACAGATAGACATAGACAGATAGATAGATAGATAGATAGATAGATAGATAGATAGATAGATAGA
>CAIGQZ010032649.1:9121492-9145373 GCA_903798205.1 Danio tinwini | reverse complement strand
GGTAACTCTCCCCAATACTGATTATACGAAGCATACAATATATAGGACTATCAAATTATATCACTCTACATATTGTATACTTTGTATAACTGTTTATATTCTTACAGACATTTTATCATTGACAAAAAAAAAACATAATTCTAAAATGCACAGAAAAAAGAAAAGAGAAATAGACTCAGGCCCAAATTACTTATTTACTCATCATTCATGATTGTGTTTTTTAATCTTATTTTGTTTAATTGAATTGCATTTATTATTTTGCATATAAAAAAAATATATATATATATCTAAAAGAATATGCAAAATATATTAACACAATAAAATTGTACACTAAACCTGTCAGTCACGCAAAGGTGTGTACTGTATGTATAGCCTGGTTGCTGAAGTTATTGTACACTGGAGTAATGCCAAGTCATCAGCAACAATAACATATCGCATACCCAATGACGCCAGTGCGCATAAACCCAACCTGTGTCTATTTACACAGAATAATCAAGCAAACTTTTCAGATTTACCAGACCTTCTCCAGAATTGCACTCTCCCCCATCACTTCTGTTTTGTGCACACACACAAAACTAGGAATTTACTTTCCTTTGGCAGTTTGGGGTGTGGAAGTGGAACTAGCCGAACTCCAGAAGCACAAGTTTGTTTGTATGTGTGTGTGTGTTAGTTATTGCACAAATGCTGCTTGCTTTCAGCTAATACTGTGCTGCACATGCACTTTTAAAGGGACAGTTCACATGATTTGGGTGAGTTGCTCATCATTTACTCGCCCTCTGCTTGTTCTAAAGTCTAAAAAAGAAGATATTTCAAAGAATGTTGGAAACCAGTTGCCACTGACATCCATATGAACAAAAAAATACAACGCAAATCAACATTCTTCAAAATATCTTCTTTTTTGTTTACCAGAAGAAAGAAACTCATAAGAGATTGGAAGAAGCCGAGGGTGAGGAGATCATGATTACATTTTTTTTTTTTGGATGAGCTATCACTTTAGATTGAATGATTATGACAGATTTACACTTACAAAGTGTGGGTGTGTGTGGGTGTATATTAGCTTTTGATGTGTGTGTGTGTGTGTGTGTGACAGCTTCCTTCTCAGTGATTAATTAGCGAAACAATAGCAGATGGTGTCATATTGTTTTTATAAATGCACAACAGGAAACACCTTGGCAAAAATAGTTTCAGGTATGTCAAGTTTATTGGATTTGGTAAGTTATTAATAATAGCTAAAATCCAGAAGTGTGGTTTCATCATCTTTATGGCATCTAAAGTAAAATGTTTATATTATAAACGAGTTAGTGATTAACTCTACAACTTCCGTGAGCCCAAAATAGACTGCGAAAATATTTTTAGAACGAAAAACCATGATGTCATTATACACTCATTTCTTCCAGCCAATGAGAATGTGTGAAGTGACGGAGGATGAAACGGTGCATTTATCTAATCATTCAAGGCTTTGTGAACAATAAAACTGGCTTTCAACATGTTCCGACACGCAGTCCAAATAATATTCAATGATGAGTTGTTGTTTTTTTACAAACTAATTTTACGAATAACAAACATCTGTCACTTCACACTTGACTTTTTAATGATAAATTTGATATAATGATGTATATTAACCATTTTTTTGTATTCTTCAGATATTCAAATCCTCCTTGCATAACTATACACATAAAAATACACCTGAAGACAAACACGTGTATCAGCCACACACATACACGTGTCACTTACATGCATGAAAGCAAACACACATTATTTTTACAGTTAAATATACACATAGAGGAATGTTCTCTTGAAAGTGTACAAAAGCCTCAAGGCAGACATGAACTTAAAGAAGGTTAACGGAAAAAAACGAGAAGGCCAGATGAAAAAAAAAGAGTGTAAACAGCCAAAAAACAAATAGAAATACTTATTATTAGGGGCGTCATGGTGGTGCAGTGGGTAGCACGATCGCAGCAAGAAGATTGCTGATTCAAACCTCAAACCTTCAATTACATTGAGTCACAAGCAGTCAAACAAACACTAGATCTCTCTTTCAAAATAATGGGCATAAAGTATTTGGCGCTAATGCTTGGTGAAGGGATGTGTGTTTTTCATCTGTTGCTTTTTCAGTTTTTATAAATGTTTTACTAAAACCATTTAAAAAGGCTCCTTACATTACATTCAGTTATTATACAGCTGGGCAGCACGGTGGTGCAGTGGTTAGCCCAATCACCTCACAGCTGGAAGGTCACTGGTTCGAGCCCCAGCTAGGTCAGTTGATATTTCTGTGTGGAGTTTGCATGTTCTCCTAGTGTGTTCGCGTGGGTTTCCTCCGGTTTCCTCCAAAAGTCCAAAGACATGCGGTACAGGTGAATTGGGTAAGCTAAATTGTCCGTAGTGTATGTGTGTGAATGAGTGTGTATGGATGTTTCCCAGTGATGAGTTGCAGTTGGAAGGGCATCTGCTGCGTAAAAAAAACATGTACTGGATAAGTTGGCGGTTTATTCCGCCGTGGTGACCACCGATTAATAAAGGGACTAAGCCGAAAAGAAAATGAATGAATATTATACAGCTGATTTACATAATATTATACACCCTTGTATTGAAAATAGTTCCACCAAATAGTTCCAGTTCCACTTCTTCTGAATTGAAAAAAATGTTAATTGTCAGAAATGTATATAAATGTATCAAAAAACATTGAACCATTTCTTGTTATTTAATGCAAAAAAAGCAGCTCTATGACAACATTTTGAGTTCAAATTTAGAAGTAATGTTTGGGGGGGCGATCACGAACTGAAGCCCTAATTTCACAGGTTGAGCCCATGTGTGAACGTGTCTGATGTGTATATATATATATAGTTTATTTATTTATATAGTAAATAAATATGTAACATTTTCATTTAGTTTATATCGAAGTTAACCAAAATTTTATACATTTATACATCTATTTAATATAATTTTTTTTATAAAATGACAACAAATGAACATTTTAAATGAAAAAAAAATCTTAGTTTTAATAATTATGTCAATAATTTGTCATTTCATTTGATTAGTAACACTGTAAATAAATAAATCAATTTAAAAACCTTGCAAACTTCAACCAATGCATCGCCTAAACAGTGTGAAAGCAAACACGGTCTGGATGGAAACATCTCAGACATCACAGAGATAAATGACACAGTTAAAAGGTAAATAATGTGATTTGCATGTAGCGTACGAGGCCTCCACCCTTCTACAGTGACTAGACAGAGATTCCACAGTAACACAAGCTTTATTAAAAATGATGAATTGCACACATTATTGTCACCTAATAGGGCTGGGTGGCAAAGCTCTGCCCTCAGGAGAGAACAACCACACTGTCTAGAGTTTGTTTACAATATCTAACATGTAACTTCAGCTTGCTTCAGTATCTCATTAGATTGCCAGGTGTGGGAATTCATGGGGATCATTAATAATATCAGTCAAACCAATAGAATTAAATACAAAATGTTTATAGTTTTCTGAAGTGAAAAACGACACATTAATTTTGAGGTTTTGGTTTTTTGGCGTGTTTTTCAGTCTAAACGACACTTTCCACTATTTCTTTTGTCACACTTTATCAAATTGTATTTGCAGATTTCAATTACAACACATATATTAAAGCTGTTTTCCCATTTCTAACTTATTAAATTATTTCTAGATATATTTTTTTTCTCCTGCACATAAATCTCCACGTCAACTGAACTTATATACACCAAACTGTACAGTTCTGTTTTCACAGAGAAATAGAAGAACATGTTCATATATAATTTCCTTGATTCTATACATTATATTCTATAAAACTTGAGAAATGTTATTTATTTTTTATCTGTTCGCATACACACACACACACACACACACATTTTACAAAAACACATTTTTTTTCTAAAGGCATATAAGAAACTTCTTTAATCCACATGGAGGTAGAAGGTTATTTAGAATCCTTCTATCTTAAAGTTATACATATTATAGCTGCTAGTAGGGCTAGTCTGACAAATCCCAGATTAATGCTTTGTTGATCAAGTAGTGTAGTATCTCCTATAGAGGGTAAGGCTACAACTATGGCAATAAACTCTAAAGCCCTGGTCAGATCACATGATTTTTATTGTCGGTTACAAAAGTCACTGTCAAATTATGCAAAAAAAAAATTTCTTGATAAAATCTTGACTTGTTATGGGTAACAAATGTGATGTGACGTCTACGACAAGTGTTATTTCCCAAAACAGTCACAAGTGTTGCTATAACTATATTTCTTTTGCTATAACAATTTTTTTCTTATTTCAATCTAGTAAACACTGATGCTTGCAGACAACTAATAACTACATTATTTAAGGGCATTCATTACGACATGAATAGGATCAAACTGATGATTCCTTTTTAATATTAAGATATTTTCTTTGAAATCTAAATGTATATTTTCCTGCCATGGGTTTCTTACTAAACACTCCCTCGGCCTGAAAATTGCAGAGAGTGAGATAGACATAAGCAGCAGCAAAGAAAAATCCTCAAGATTTGCTCAAGACATAATCTTTAAAATAATGATATATTAAAAAATTTACAAATATATAACTGAGATTTGTGATACAATCACAATGAAGCATTCATTAAATCCTTATTTTCCTCAGAGCGAAATAAATCCACCCGTATAGTTGAGTGTATTAAAGAGTGTATTAAAGATGCTAAAGTCTGGATGACCAACAATTTTCTTCTCTTAAACTCAGACAAAACAGAATTATTACTTATCGGGCCTAAATCCTGTACACAGCAGTTCTCACAACTCGACCTGCAACTAGAGGGATACAAAGTTAGCATTAGCTCTACTATAAAGGATCTGGGTGTCATATTTGACAGTAATTTAACTTTTGAAAATCATATATCCCATGTCACAAAAACTGCCTTCTTTCATCTGAGAAAAATTGCTAAATTGCGAAGTATGCTATCCATCTCAGATGCAGAAAAGCTAGTCCATGCTTTTATGACTTCTAGGCTGGATTACTGTAATGCTCTGTTTGCTGGTTGCCCAGCATCCTCTATTAACAAACTTCGGCTAGTACAAAATGCAGCTGCCAGAGTTCTTATCAGGTCTAGAAAATATGATCATATCACCCCAATTTTATCCTCCTTACACTGGCTGCCTGTTAAGTTTCGTATTGAATATAAAATATTGCTTCTTACCTATAAAGCCTTAAATAATCTAGCTCCTGTTTATCTAACCAACCTCTTGTCTCGCTACAATCCAACCCGCTCTTTAAGATCTCAAAACTCAGGGCTTCTGGTAGTACCTAGAATAGCAAAGTCGAGTAAAGGAGGTCAAGCCTTCTCATTTATGGCCCCTAAACTCTGGAATAGCCTTTCTGATAATGTCCGAGGCTCAGACGCACTCTCACAATTCAAAACTAGATTTAAAACCTATCTTTTTAGCAAAGCATACACTCAGTGCATCACTTAGCGGTATGACGCATGATTGTGCCCCACGCAGGTTTTTGCATCTCATTTATAAACACTATGAACAGCAGCTACGCTAATTATTCTCTTATTCTCTATTTCCAGCTGGGGGTACTCATCCCGAGGCCCTCAGACTATGCAGCGCCACTGATGCAATCTAAGCGACGAGATAAACCCGAGGTTTCCACAATCCTGAACCAGGCCGCATCCTGAGCAGCTGTGGTGGTCATGTAGGAGTGGAGAGCATGCTGATTCCTGTGACGCTCCAAGAACAGAGTAGTCTTCACTGAGGTCCAGCATTCTCCAGCTCCTGGTGCCTAGACTGCAGCTCTGCACAAGACGTTTGGCCATAGGAGAAATGGTCATGCCCAACTGAGCCTGGTTTCTCTCGAGGTTTTGGTGAAGTTTTTTCCTCGCCGCTGTCGCCACTGGCTTGCATGGTTCAGGATCTGTAGAGCTGCGCATCGATGGAATTGCTCTTCAGTGTTTGGACTCTCAGTAGTGATTATTAAACCACACTGAACTGAGCTAAACTGTTCACTCTCGTTTGGTGCTCATATTAGTAATATCTCACGTTCTGCCTTTTTTCATTTGCGTAACATTGCAAGACTTCGCTCTTCACTATCTCAACAAAGTACTCAAGTGCTTGTTCATGCTTTGGTTACATCACGGATTGATTACTGTAACTCGCTCCTGTCTGGCATCCCTGATAAGCATCTTCATATATAGACTACAGTTAATTCAGAATTCAGCAGTTAGGATAGTTACCTGCTCGCGTGCTTCTAATCACATAACTCCAATTCTCTTTGGCTCCCTGTTCGCTATCGTATACAATACGAAATCCTCCTCTTAACATACAAAGCTCTTCATAACTTGGCCCCTCACTATCTTTCTGATCTTCTTAACTTGTACACTCCTTTGCGCTCACTGAGATCATCTTCTTCTGAACTGTTATCTGTTCCAAACTTTAAGATGAAGTCATTTGGTGGCAGGGATTTTAGTTGTACAGCACCAAAGTTATGGAACTCCCTGCCTTTGCACATTCGCCAGATGGACTCTATTTCCAATTTTAAATCTCAGATAAAAGCGTTTTTGTTTAGCTTTTAATGATTAGCTGGTTTAATATTATGTTGATTGTTATTTTTACTGCTTGTATTTTTATGATGTGCTTGTGATCTGCTGTAAGGCGTGCTTTGAAAGGCACCTATAAATAAAAGGTCTTAAGCCATTGGACAACAGTGATTTGTTCTGTATCCAATCGAAGACATATTTTTAAGGGGGCTAATAATATTGACCTTCAAAATAATTTTATAAAATGTAAAATAGATTTTATTCCAGTAATAAAAACATCTTCAGAATACAAATATAGTATAGGAAAGCACACTGAAATGAACTAAACTGAAGTTCAACTCTGAAAACTGGACTCACACAATTTCAATGTCCTAGAACTTCTATGTTAAGCTGCTTTGACACAATCTACATTATGAAAGTGTTATAGAAATAAAGATGAATTGAATTGTTCAACATCACTTGGAAAATATCCGAAAAATAATCCAAATTTTACAGGAGAAACTAATCATTTTGCCTGTACTGACTGCTTGATTGGTTTCGCAAGCATCAATTGTTCCCTCTCGTTCTTCAAGTTTTCCGTTTGCTCTACTGAACTCGACCTTCTGAACTTCTGTTCTCTTATAGGACAGATGAAACTTGTCTCCGTCACATGCAGGTATGTACACACGCGAGGTTAAACAGGCACTTCTGACAGGCAGAGCGCTGGGAATGACAGTTGATATTTATTCGTTTCATAGAGTTCACACAGACAGCTCCTATTTCATGTATATTGCTGCACGTGGCCAAAACCTGACCAAACCCTTCCCTCAAGCTTAGTTTACCCTTTAAACAGTTATTAAGGACATTTATGATAGAGTCTGGCTCACACCCAAAACCATTTCTGAAGAACAAGAGCCTCCTGGGAAGAGGAGCGTGGAGGTGTCCATCCACCTCAAGTCTATTACGGCAGTAAATATCAGCTCCCATAAGACCGCAACACTGAAATGGATTCGTCATTCACTGTACAGAGATGACAAAGCCTGAGTCACTCCATTAAAGTACCGTTCATGTTTATCAGGGTTGTTATATAAACCTAAAAGCTTTTTGTCACTCATAATAAAAATAACCTTAATTGAAATAAAGTAAGGTATCTTTTGTAAGCTGTTTGGACAGAACTGTGTGTAGGTACAGTGTGTCCACAGTCATATTGGGGTGACATAAACACAATAAGTCTCTTATTTAAAATTTCCTTATGTTAAAATATGATCCAAATCCCTCCCATTTTGAGGCCGACCGCAAAGTGACATAGGAGTGCTGTTTCCCCACCCACCGAATTGATTGACAGCCGCATATTGAAGAGCCCCTATTATACTGTACATCAAAAAGGGTCATATTTCATTCAAGACTTTCATTGTCTTATAATGTGCATTTATTTTCACACAATTATCCCAGCGACTCCCATGATTCGTTCAGCGATTCATTTGTTCCCAAACCCCTCCTTAGCGCGAAGCTAATCTGCGCTGATTGGACCGATGACAGCCTGTTGCGATTGGACGACAGTGTTTAGCGTGAGACAAAGTAAAATGCCCACCACGGCTTATCAACAATATAGAAGTAGTTAGAATGCATAGTGTATGCACCCTCTAGCCCACAAACCACCCCCCGCCTCCTCAGCATTTTAGTACGGTATGTGAAACCACCGGGTCGCCACCATTGGTATAGGATCAGGCCGCCCGAAACACGCTTCTTAGTAGTTAACTTACTAACATCACAGTACACAGTTCACAACAGTATATTTGAGACATCTCACCCCCGAACCTAACCCCCCCCGCTCTCCCGGATTCTCAGGAACAGATGTTGGTATGTGTGTGAGTCCAATGAAGTTAAACACCAGCATATTGCTTTATTCTTAACCATAAACAAAACAGTGACACACATTCAGTATTATTCCACACAGCGCCAAAAGCTGAACTGTTTTGAAACTTGACCGCTGCACGTGTGTAGGAACAGCTGACGATGGCCATAGCAAAGACAAACGGCAGTGGATCGCGAGCTCACAAACGAATTTAAATCCGTAAACAAAGCGGCACGCATCACGTTATATGAGAAGATGAGAAGATATGAGAATATAAAGAGTTAACCTCATACAGTACAAGCGGTTAAATTACTTTTACAATTACAATTAAATACATTATTTGCAAGCTAGAGAAAACGAGGCGGCAGCAATGGTAATGTACTTACACTTGTGAAATGAAGGAAGAAACTGATCCATGATCCACTGATCTATGTACTGACAAAGTTCCTTACATCAATCGTCTTTTCTGATCCTTCCTTTAACAAACAGCCGACGAATGCCCTGTTGTAAGAGTGTAGATTCCAGAAGCAATCGAACGGCTATGATGCTGAGGTATTTTTGCAAAAATAAACCTCAACCACTAACTCTTCACAGTTTCATCTTTGGGTAGAGAAAATAACACTAACTTTTCCTCATGCTTCCAATAATATCCAGCTAAGCACAGAGTCTTCATGGCTTGATTCAACCGGCATCTGCTACAGTGTTTGTCTTTCTCTTTTTTTGCTACTGTGCTAGTGGGCACGGCCGCAGGTTTCAATTTTCCCGGGTTTACCCGTGCAACAATTGGGCGGGGCTTAAGTTTTGTATTGACGTGTTGCCGAAATGGCTAAAGACTCATTATCATTTGAAGCATTATGAGTCGTCTCTTTTATAGGTGAGTCAATAGTTTTAAACTCGGTGCACTTTTAGATTTAAGCCTTAGCTGGATATTTCACTTCACTTAGAGCTGTGTTACACACTACACGAAAGGTCATTCTCAAAAACCCGTAAGAGGGGCTCTTTAACACAAAGCAACTGGGATTAACACATGCACAAAGCAACTGGGATTAAAAGATCTGTTCAGCTCTCTGTGATCATCTGCACTTCGAGAATATGTTTTATAAATTTTATACATTTTTAAAACAGTGCATGTTTTTAATAAATTAAAGACAGTAAAATCATTGTAATTCATCACCACAGCCGCATGTCAGCACAATTCTAAAAGTTCTAAATCAGGTTTATTTTGAACATTAAAGTTATGGATGTCCATACAGCAGTGGATATTAACATGTATCCATGTCACATTTGACGTGCTGTGTGTGTGTGTGTTTGTGTGTGTTTGTGTGTGTGAGAACTTTGTAATGACATTGTGTGCAACATATCTTTGCAGAAAGGCTCGAATTACCTCCATAACAAATAGATCAAGTAATCATTGGGAAAGTTCTTACTGTTTTCTCACAAACGTTCCGTGAGATTTGCTTCCTTCATGTCTGTCCCTGTGCTGTTTATCTGACGCAGCAGGAGATGGAGACACGGAGCGATCTCTGTGGCTCTGACAGGCATGTGGGAACGTTGGGTGGGGTGAACCAGCTCATATACATTAAAAGCACAGGCAACAAAAACAGCTACTTATTGTTCAGAGCAGTAAATTTCAGTATTCTGAAAAGTATAATAAATAATCTGATGGGTGTTTTGAGCTGAAACATTACAGACACATTCTGGAGACACAAAAGACTTATATTAAATCGCGAAAAAGGGGTAAAATAGGTGCCCTTTAATTATTTTTACCAATTTAAGTGAATTAAAAAAACAATTAATTTAACTATTTTAAGGTCAAAATTCTTAGCCCCTTTAAGCTATTTTTTTTCTGATACAATAACTTGCCGAATGATCCTAACCTGCCTAGTTAACCTAATTAACTCAGTTAAGACTTTAAATGTCACTTTAAGCTGTATAGAAGTGTCTTGAAAAATATCTAGTAAAATATTATTTACTGTCATCATGGCAAAGATAAAATAAATCAGTTATTAGAAATGAGTTGTTAAAACTATTGTATTTAGAAATGTGTTGAAAAAAATCTTCTCAATTTAACAGAAATTTGGGGAAAAAATAAACATGGGGTTAATAATTCAGGGGGGCTTATAATTCTGTCTTCAACTGTATGTGTTTTTTCCACCTAAAACAGAATATTAAAGAAGTTTTAGCTTACAATTTTGATTCT
Organism: Danio tinwini; assembly: GCA_903798205.1. Lineage (NCBI taxonomy): Eukaryota > Metazoa > Chordata > Actinopteri > Cypriniformes > Danionidae > Danio > Danio tinwini. The sequence goes on along the minus strand of CAIGQZ010032649.1, from coordinate 9,134,820 downwards.
TGGTGATTCATGGAATGTAAAAGAACGACTCACAATGCTTTGAGAGTAAAAAGAACACATATGGCAACACAAAATTCATGCTGGGACAACATAAAGGAATTGTGTGAAATCCAGCACTTTTTACAGTGTAAGACGTATGACTCATTTCAAAATTGCAGGTACATTTTACATTCAGTTTCCTTAAACTGGAAGGATATACAACAAATGTAAAAATGTAGAGTAAACTGAATCGATTATTAATATCTAATAATGCAAAATGCTTGAACATGAGAGGTACCATTTGATTATGTTTCGGACTGTTTTTTAACTTATTGTTAAATACTTAATTTTACACATTGTTAACAGAGTTAACACAGAGTCGACAGTAACAGAGTTGACATTTTCCACCATTTTGTGCTTTAGCTCAAGATGCTAATCTCAAACCAGATGGCACGTGGCATGTTAAATAAAATATTGCTTCTTACCTATAAAGCTTTAAATAATCTAGCTCCTGTTTATCTAACCAACCTTCTGTCTCGCTACAATCTAACCCGCTCTTTAAGATCTCAAAACTCAGGGCTTCTTGTAGTACCTAGAATAGCAAAATCGAGTAAAGGAGGTCGAGCCTTCTCATTTATGGCCCCTAAACTCTGGAATAGCCTTCCTGATAATGTCTGAGGCTCAGACACACTCTCACTCTTCAAAACTAGATTAAAGACCTATCTTTTTAGCAAAGCATACACTCAGTGCATTACATAGCGATATGACACAGGATGTGTCCCACATAGGATTTTGCTTCGTGTTTATATACACTATGAACAGCAGCTACGCTAATTATTCTCCTTATTCTGTATTTCCACCTGGGGGTACTCATCTTGAGGCCCTCAGACTATGCAGTGCCACTGATGCGATCCAAGACCAGCGACGAGATGATCCCAAGGTTTCTGGACCAGGCTGTATCCTGAGCAGCTGCTGTGGTGGTCATGGTGGAGAGCATAAGACTGATTCCTGTGATGCTCCAAAGACAGACGAGTCTTCGCTGAGGTCCTTTCTGCGCCTAGACTGCAGCTCTGCACAAGACGTTTGGCCATAGGAGAAATGGTCGTGCCCAACTGAGCCTGGTTTCTCTCTAGGTTTTTTTAAATTCTTCACTTTTGCCAATTGGTGAAGTTTTTTCCTCACCGCTGTCGCCACTGGCTTGCATGGTTCGGGATCTGTAGAGCTGCGCATCGATGGAATTGCTCTTCAGTGTTTGGACTCTCAGTAGTGATTATTAAACCACACTACACTGAGCTAAACTGAACTGAACTTAAACACTGAAAACTGAACTGACACTGTTTACATTCACTATAAACTTCCATGTGAAGCTGCTTTGACACAATCTACATTGTATAAGCGCTATACAAATAAAGATGAATTGAATTGAATGTTTTAAACATCATTTTACGATCGTATTGTTTTTAAAAGGTGAATGAGAAATTCACTCCATGGTTTCTGCAGGTTTCATTAAGTCAAATATAAGACTTTTGAAGAAACTTTTAAGGCTGGTTCTTAAAAATGACTTATTATGACTGAAATGTTTAACATATACAGAGATAAACAATGAGGATTTTTTTCGAATGGCCCAGTTGGGGCTAAGGAATTTTTTTAGCTTAATTTTTTTTGTAGTTTTGGATTTTTAAAAATTTTGTTTAGTTAACTTTGCGACCATCTGCGCGTGGATAAAGAATGAGCCTCCTTACTGTCTCTTTACTGTACTCTTTACTCCTTTACTTTCGTGGAGTAAGGAGACGGTGTGTCACGGTTGTGGATCTATCTGTTCTTCTTGTATGTGTGTGTGTGTGTGTGTGGGAAGTGGGTGTGTTTGTTTGGGTATATCTTCACTACGTGGTATGTGTGTGTTTACATTCATCAGCTGGGTTGTCACGTGTCTTGTTACCACTCGTCTCACTCAGCTGTTTTCTATCAGTCACAGCTGTTGTGCATTACCGCGCGCCTTTATATGTTCAGTGTTTGCAGATAGCGTTTGTCAGTCCTTTGTTTGTTCACTTCTGTGTCTGCTTCCTGTTAGGCACTCTCGCTAAATCCGCTGGTGCTGAATCGTCATAAGTCTGTAATATTTGGACCTTATGCACGTCTCTGTATTATTGATGTTGTTGCAACTGCCTGCACTGATGACAGATATCAGTGAGAGACTTCACTCCGGATCTGTTTCTCGCATGAACTATTACCGCTGATAAGCGTGTCGATTTCCTTGAGAGTTGCTCCATAGCACTACCTCCCCTTCCCTCGATATCTGGTAAGATATCAGTGAGAGACTTCACTTCAGATCTGTTTCTCGGATGAACTATTACCACTGTTTAGCGAGTTGGATTCCTTGTGAGGAGCACCCTTGCTCTACACAATTCCTCTATATCTAGTGAGATCAATACCAGTTGTGACTCTTGTTATCTCTATTAATAAATCATCTTGCATTCACTTGCATTTGGGTCTCCTGAGAATATTTGTGACACGGTGTTTGCACTCCACTGAAGACATCCATTAACCTATATATTTAAGTGCAAAGATTTATTTCAAAAATCTTTCTAAATTCAGTTCCAATTTCCAGCAAATGATTAAATGAGCAATGATAATGAAGTGTGGTCAAACTGGCCTTATTGCGCAGGGTGTATGGGGTCCTATGTCTTTTTAATAACCGACATAACAGACACAATGATTTTTTTTTTTTACAGAATTTACGAATCTAGAAAACAGATGTTTCATGCAAATATTAAACTATTCAAGTAAACACTCAAAAAAAGATGAAAAATAGACCAGAGTTATTTCATAATCATTCAGGAGGCAGAGATGGTCAAATATGAGTATAGTGGGAGTCTTTTACTTTTATCCCTAAATACCAAAAACCATGTTTAACATATAATTTTAACACAAATGATGTTTTCCGGAGTTGTCTGTCTGTTCTGATGTCTCAACAACTTGAGATGATTTTACGCAATTCATTAACACCCAAAGATGTTCCTGGGTGGTGCAAAGTTTATATATAAATATTTATTTTTCCACAATGAATAAACACCCACACTGTAAGTAAAAAAAAAATAAAAAAAATAAATCTTGCTGCCTTTATTTCTTAAGTTGAATCAGTTAAACTTTTCTAGCCATCTTAACTTATATCAATAAAACTGACAAAAATATGAAGTTAAACTTTGCATAACTTTGTTAATCTGAGTAACATATTCAAATAAGTTAAAGTAACAATGATAATGTTTGTAGTCATGACTTTTTGTCATCATCTTTTTAAAGCCTTTAATAAAACATCTGATGGCATGTTTTTAAATTAGTTTGGGCTTTTATTTGGAATATTATTTAAATTGTGTGTGTGTGTGTGTGTGTGTGTGTGTGTGTGTGTACTTTTAAAGAGTAACAAAGTAAATTCCAAACCAGGGTTCAGCTCAGCAAGGTATGACATTATTGTGTTTTTAAATATTAACATACCCTACTTGTCTATGTTTAGAGTCCTGACTTTCTATAAAAAGTTTTTTATACTCATGTTTTTTTTCTTTTACAAATTATTAATGGAGCAAATACAAATTGAAAGAAAACCACGAAGGAAAACAACATTTATGTTTTTAAGCTATTTAGTTTATTAAGACATGACATTGCACAAGCAGCTTTATAGCCTGAAGGATTGTTCATAATGTCAATAAATGTCATTCATGTGTCATTCTGTCCAATGATGTGTATATATGCATATACACTATAATTATTGTACTACTTGACTCATCTTCCCCTGAACAATATCCAAACATGGTCGTGTCCAACTGAGCCTGGTTTCTCTCTAGGTTTTTTTTTAAATTCTTCACTTTCGCCAATTGGTGAAGTTTTTTTCTCGCCGCTGTCGCCACTGGCTTGCATGGTTCGGGATCTGTAGAGCTGCGGATCGATGGAATTGCTCTTCAGTGTTTGGACTCTCAGTAGTGATTATTAAACCACACTGACCTGAGATAAACTGAACTGAAACTCTGAAAATCGAACTGACACTGTTTCCATTTACTATAATCTTGAATGTGAAGCTGCTTTGACACAATCTACATTAAGCGCTATACAAATAAAGATGAATTGAATTTAATTGTTCGGGGTCTTTTCTATTATTTATAAAGAAATATAATATTTTTGGGTTATATGTACAAAAGCAAAGACAAAAATAATTGTGTGTGAAATTGTGAAACATGAAGTGAAATTATGTAATGAGTTATAATCACTCAGGTGATATTAAAATTAAATAGGGAAAAAAGGTAGGACTTCCAGTGAAAGCTACAGATGGTTCTGTGTGGTTGCAACATTTTTATTAGCAAGTCATTATGGTTTTACCATTTATTTACTTCTACCTCATCAAACACATGTACCCAGTAAGTGTTTTCAATGGAACAGAGCTAAAGGTTGTTTGTAGACTTTTATAGATTGATTATAGACCTTAATTAATCATAGCATGACCTCAGGCATATTAAACAATGTCGGTTACATATTTTACAATAAATAAAACGGCTAGATCTTTCCTGTATATATGAGTTACATTTTTTTTCCTACCAACCTGCCGAAAACAATAAATTAGGCAATAGACAAATCAAAAATGATAAAATATAGGTATATAAGAAGAAACACAACTATTTATATTAAATTATAACGAAGAGACAAACAATCATAATAATTTGAGTTTAGTATCGTCATTGTACAATAAAGGACAATGTTTTATTTGTACACTGCCTTGGATGTGCATTAAAGGTAATCTGTTTCTTTCACATATCAAACATTTTGCTTCATGGGATCTCTATTTCGTCAGGAGGCAGAGGTATTCATTTTTAGTTTAGTCTGTTTGTTAGAGTGCTGGCAATTTAGCTGTTTACATATTAGATTCAGCTAAAAAACATTTAATGGTATATTGAGAGAAATGACTCGGGAGTGTGCAAATTAATGGCAAATTTTATTTATTTATTTTTATTCCTTTGCTACTTCAGTGAATGTCTGAGCTTGGGGTTTTGGGAAGTGATGTTTGTAAATTACACAGTATTCAACTGTAATATGAACTGTATTCTACTTTAGGAAAAATATGTGGTATGTTACTGTATTTTAAAGTTGCATTGGGAAAATTACTGTATATTATACAATAAAGATACACATACAATCCTGTAAATACATATATGGCAAGAAAAATGGTGCTGTAAATGTAAATACTGTATTTTTGCTGTAGTCGATTTACAGTATGTTACTGGCAAACTGCTGACAGTAAGTTCCTGTAGATTCTAAAAGAAATTAACAGTACGTTTACATGGACATCAGTAATCGAAAAATTTGCCTTAATCTGATTAAGACAATAATATGATTAAGGTGTTCACATGATTTGCATTTTAAATGTTCCTTTCATGATCCTGTTTTACATGTTATAGCACATAATTACCATCATTGCGTCATCAATGATGGTAATTATGTGCTATAAACATTTGCTCCAGAGTTTCATGTAATTTCGGGTGCTTCATTCTCGATTTGTCGACTTTAACTGCAGTTTGGCACTTTCACTTTCATTCAGGAACATTTCTTGCATGCCCCCGTGTCAAAAGAGATATTGGATGTGAGTATGAACTGCTGGAAGAGTGTTGTTTAATGGAATTTGATACCACACGCTGTATGGGAGAAAAACTCCCTTACATTTCACGATGCAGGTGTCTGTGGTCCTTCACTCACTCGGTAGGTGCAGAGAATAGTGTCAAACAGCTATGTGTGTGTAGACTAGGCCTATCCTGTCGCAAAATGTGGTGAAAATCTTACACGACGGTAATAGTTTGACTAAGCTGTTTACATGTCTGTACTGAACTCCACGTCCTAACTCGATTTCTGTTTAATTTGATTGACTTTAGTTAGATTAATGCCGAGTTCAGACTGCATGATTTTCAAAGTAGTCGTGTCACGGATGTTTTCACACTGCATGACTATCTGGGCTAGCGTTTTGTCGGCGCTGTGTTTACACTGTAGGATGGATCAGCGACAGGAGAGTTCCTACTGCATGACTTTAAAATAGGAAGAATCACAGACAGCTTTGTCCAAACTACGTCTCACAGCCAAACACACGCGAGAAGTGACATGGAAACAACAGTCACGTAACATATATAACGTAATATATCTTTCGTTATTAACTACATAATAGAAAAAGAAGACTTTAGCAGAAACTTGTGTTGCTCACCTGGCATTTGAAGATAATTAACAATCTCTCCTCAACTTTTTTTACTTTTCGACCTGATTGTGAAATTGATCAGATGATATATCAAACAGACACAGTGCTCCTTCCAATTTTACACTCTTTTTTCCCTCCATTTCTTGGGTCCAAATCAACTGAAAATGAGCGCTTTTAGCTTCTCGCCCAACCTCCCGCTGGCCTGCATGTAACCACGCTAGTGGATGCTGCTCTCTCATTGGCTGTAGGTGATCATGGATGCTATTTGCAGTCAGAACACATTTCACACGGCATGATTTGCATCGCTGATAGCTCCAGATATTTGGCATGCCAAATATCTCACGGGCATCGGCGACTCATCTGCGATTCTCTCAGATCGCGTCCTTGATTGTTCATACTGTGTGATTGTCTCTCGCATGCACGAGCATCGATTTGCCTGTGATTTCAGGCATTTGTCTGCGATTCCTCAAAACCTGTCTGCGAGCCAAAATCAGGGCTAAAATCATGCAGTCTGAACTCGGCATAAGCTAATCAAAAATAAATAAATCGCTGTTTACATGGTAGACTCTTAATCAGAGTATTGTCTTAATCGTATTAAAATCAGATAATTGATGTCCATGTAAACATACTTAGTGTATAACAATCAAATATGGAAAACACCATATTATTATGGCATTAAATCCTTAAAAGTGTTTTAAAATAAATTCTACAATGCAATAATTTCTGATGCATTCCTCTCGATTGTGTTGATGATTTTGAAACCCTCTGTTTGAACACGCTTGAGTCCCTGACGGGCAAAGTATCATGTGGAAAGTCATTCCTGAGCTCTGATTGGAAACCAATCTCTAAGAACAGATATTGCACAAACACATACATTAACAACTGTATCTTCATTGTATGCACTGTATGCGTTCATCAAAAAAGAACTCATCGATGTCTCCGGGCTAGAGCACAAACATTTAATTAAGTCATACATACTATACACACAGCAAAGAAAAACAAGAAACAGTCATGTATCATCGGGTTGCCATAGCCAGTCACAAAAACACAGCAAAAACAACAGAAAAGAGTGTGAGGAAAGAAGTGGGGTGACTTAAAGGGATAGTTCACCCACAAATGAAAATTATGTCATCGTTTTCTCATCCTCCACTTGTTCCAAACTTGAGTTTCTTTTTTCAGTTGAACACAAGGAGGATCTTACATGAATCGATCATTGGCTGTTTTTTGTCCAACATTCTTCAGAATATCTTGTTTTGTGTCCAACAGAAAAAAATGAATTGTCAAAAGTTTAGAAGTTAGAACCACTTGAGTGTGCATAAATGGTGCGAAAATTTTCTTTAAAGATGACTACAACAATAACGCTGCAGTTCCTAGAATTATTCTCAATACAAAACAATAGCAGACTTCAGATCGTGGCTGTAATGATGCTGTAATGATTAAAATATATATCAATTAAATTTGCACTGACAAAAAATAATGGGTTCCACACAATTCTTTCATGTTGTCTTACCGCAAACTGATTAAGTTAAATTAATCGTTTTTTACAAATTATAGTAGATTCAACGAAAAACAATTAGGTTGTCCCAAAAACAAGATTTGGGTTGTTTCAGCTCATTTTAAATAATTACTTTGAACAGGCACCAAAAGTATTTTTTTAATGCGTTTCAAAAATGCTTTAAGAAAATAGATATACACTGTAAAAAATCCTGGTTGCATTCAATTTTTAAGCTGAATCTAATTAAACTCCGGGGCTGCATGGTGGTGCAGTGGGTAGCACGTTCGCTTCACAGCAAGAAGGTCGCTGGTTCGAGCCTCGGCTGGGTCTGTTGGCGTTTCTGTTTCATGTTCTCCTCGTGTTGACGTGGGTTTCCTTCAGGTGCTTCGGTCTCCCCCACAAATCCAAAAACATGTGGTATAAGTGAACTGGGTAGGCTAAATTGTCTGTATAGTGTATGTGTGTGAATGAGTGTGTATGGATGTTTCCCAGTGCTGGGTTGCAGCTGAAAGGGCATCTGGATAAGTTGGCGGTTCATTCCGCTGTGGCGACCCCAGATTAATAAAGGGACTAAGCCGAAAAGAAAATGAATGAATAATTAAACTCCATTGAATTCATATTATGTTAAACTGACTTAAAACAGTTCGCATAACTTGTGAAATTAAGAACATGATGAATAAGTTACAATGAACTAAAAACATATGCTGTCATGACTAATCGATCATACTGTAGAGATTTTTACAGCGTAGTTAAATCATTGGAATGAATGGCGTTAAATAGTAATAGATTACTATGCCACGCTAAAGTAATGTGGCACAAAACATAAAAGTACCCCAGTTACATCCTAACAGATTACTTGGAGTGAAATAATGAACAGTCAGAAAATAAATACAAACAATTTTCCCCCTTGAGAAACAATTAAATCTTCATCATTCAAAATTTGCAATCATTTTTTGTTGTTGTGACTATACTGGTCGAATAGCATTTTAGCAAATAACAAAAGCACTTCAGTGATTATTTAGCTATTTTAGGTTCTTTTTTTATAACCACACTGCAATGCTCTGGGAACATTATTTTAAGGTTGCAAACATACACTTCCAATAACATTACTTTGCAGTATAAAAAAAAAAAACAAGAACTGTTGGAGTAACTTTATGTATTTGTTGGGTTGTTCTTAGTATAATAGGGCCTTCAGGGTTTGTTCACAATTAGTTCAGACTAAAAAACTTTTAGTCTTGATTCATTGAGTGTTCACACTGTCATTTTATAACTCAACCTTAAGATGCAAAATGGACGCTGCTTCTTTTATTAAATGTGGACATGTGATGCAAGGAGATCTAATTTCTGATGCTTGGTTTGACTGAAATAAGGTATCTTTGGTCTGTTCATACACTGTACAAAAAAGGTAACTCAATTTAAAATTGTATGCAACTTGCTGAAGAGCTATTTTGAGTTGACTCAACTTTTAACCCAAGTACTGCACTTGACAAAATTTTTGAATCAGCTAATTTTGAATCAGTAAGTTGAATCAACTAAAGAAATATCTGCCTAACAATTTAAATTTTAGTCAACTTTTTTTTTTTTTTTACAGTGTATTAGAATTAATTTAGAAGTGGACTGACTCCCTTTTTGTCCTGCTGAGTTCACACCAGATGCGGGTGAAGCATTAAGCGCAAGTGATTTACATGTTAAGTCAATGCAAAGACGAGAATAGACATCCGGCCGCACGATTCTTGTGAATGAGGCAGCGCAAATGACACGATTCGTGCGAATGATGCAGCACGAGTTAAGTGTTTTGTGCATTTGATGCGCAAATTGCTTGCGTTGGAAAATCTGAACTTCAGCAAACATTCACACCGCATTAACCAATCATGTGCTTGCTCGTGTAGGGGAGTGTTTATGACATAGTGCCTGTTGTTGGTGTCCCGAGGGGAAATGCTCTTGCCAACAAAAATTCATCAAACTGGATTCATCAAACTGAAGCACAGCGGAAAGCCTCGATCATCCAGGTATAGTATTTGGAGGAGTTGATGTACTCAGAACTGGGTGCACCTCACAAAGCATCTAGTGGACTCAGACATGTGGCCGAACGGATCTACGCTGTTTGTCAGCATTCCCAAAGCATATAAAGCACAGCTACTATCTAAAAAAAATCAATGTTAGCCATTTAGCAATGAAGCTAGAGTTACCGGGCAGATAGAAGCCCTGCCCGTGATGCGAATCCGCATCTATTGTGAAGTGAATTTGATGCGTGAATGAAGTAAACCAAAAATGTTCATGCATCTATTTACATGCGAACAGCACGATTCATTCACACGATGCATCTGGTGTGAACACAGCATCAAAGGTCCACTGTAGGTGTGCTTGTTTAGTTGCACTGGTGTTCAGAGTTTCAGTCATACTAAATATGCCAAATATCAATATACCTTTAGCCAGTAAATCCTGTAGAATAAAAACATGGGCACTTTAGCTTAGTTACAGTCTGTAAAAATTCCCATTATGTGCCACGGACATGCATACAATGCATGAAGGTACAAAAGAAGTCACATGGTGTGCATATTAGTGTGTAAAAAAGGGTTTTGTCAGTCATCATGTTACTACAAACACAAAAAAGTGCACACTCTGCATTTATCAGAGTCAAGCAAACTCCTGATTTACTGATGGTTCTGTTATTCAACTCATGGCTGAGTGAGTTTCACTCAAGGCATGAAGGTTACTATGGGCACAATGTGTACTAAACATAGTAAGAGAATCAGTTAATAGAAGGAGGGCTTGGATTAAGTGTTAATAGAACCATCTAGAAAGGCCAACAATGAGTACGTTTATATGGAGACCAATAATGAGATTTTAATACAATTAAAACAATACTCTGATTAGGAGTCTACCATGTAAACAGCGATTTTTGATTCATTTAATCCGACTAAAGTCATAATCAAACTAAACAGAAATCGGATTAAGACATGTGGAGTATACCGATTTTAGTGGCATTATTGAAGTGCAGTACAGACAAGTAAACACCGCAAACTGTTACCGTCATGTGGAACTATTCAACATGTTTTGTGAAAATATTTCATACCCACAGTAAAGGACCACAGACACATACACCGCGAAATGCAGAGGTTTTTTCTCTCCCATTCAGCGTGCGATATCAAATTCCATTAAAACAGCACTTTTCCAGCAGTCCTTAATTCATATTCATATCCGATATCTCGTTTGTCATGAGGGGCATGCATGAAATGTTCCTGAATGAAAGTGAAACTGCCGAACTGCAGTTAAAGCCGAAAAATGTAAAATTAAAAACCCGAAATTTAATGAAACTCCAGAGGACATGTTGATAGCATGGTGGCGCAATGACGTTAATCGAATTATATGCTATAACATGTAAAACGGGATCATGAAAGGAACATTTAAAAAGAAACTAATATAAACGCAATCATATTATTAAATAAATAATAAAATAATTAAATAATTTGATTACTGATGTCCATGTAAGCGTAGTCAATGAGAGAACATTGCATAACATGCTTTCTTTTGTATGTTTGTGTAGTAAAGTGGCTAACAGCGGCTCACTCTAAATTCAATCCATTCAAACTAATCCGACAGATAGTCAGACACATCTGATAATAGAGATGAGAATTATTATTATTATTATCTTTATATAGCACTTTGTACAGTAGATAGCATGACATCCTCAATTAACAAGTGGAAACCTGTCAGTGTTACTTTCGGTTTGAATTACGCTTCAATTTCTACTGTAAAGATGCTTTTCAGTATTTATGGTCATCCTCGCAGAAAGCTGACCTCAATAGACTGAACAGAGGGAGGGAACCGGAGAAGATTTACATTTTAAAGAAGGCGGGGCCTCAGATACACGCCTTCCTATGATGTCATCACCACTGACCAACGGTAGCTCAATGGTGTTTATAAGTGAATGCTTTTCGATTGTTTTGGTAACTTTTGAAACAAACTCCAAACAAACAAGGGCCTTAAAGTGACAGTACAATTAATCATTACCAAAAAAAAAGTAGTTTCTAAAAAAACTAAACAGCACTATTGTTTTAAGCATCAAAAAGAATACAAATGTTTCTTTAAACAATCATATTAGAGTGATTTCACTGAAGACTGGAGTAATGATGCTGAAAATATACAGATATTATTTTAAAATCAAATTTTGAAATGCGCTACAGAAAATTGGGTTTTAAGTTTAAGTGTTTACTTCTCTTCACAGGTCTCCTTCATCTATTACTCCACCCATGAGCTGAATTTGCATATTACAGGGGAAAATAAAGGTTGTCATTCAGAAAGCTTGCATAAATACATGGCATCCATCCAGAAGTCAAGTTATTTGTTCAGTGCTCATTTATCTTATCCGTGTTATGTGCTTCAAGGCTTATTCCGCACTTCAGCTGGTGATTGCGAGAGCTGCAAAATGACGTCTCATCAATAGAAGAACATAACTTTATTTTTGAATAACCAGCCAGATATTTAGGCTAACAAAATGACAGAGAGGCGCTGATCAATTTTAGTTCTAGGATTTTTACGGTTGTGACAGGAAATATTACATTCCATCTTAAGCAAAGGCTGGAGATCGTGCCAATTTCCTCTAAAGCTAAAGGTGATATCAGTTGAAGTTTGATTTCCACAGAGTTTCAGAGACGGTTGTGGTTTCAGATTGTGTTGTGCCGAGTCACATCATAGTCATTCGGTTTGGCTGGTTCAACAGAGATGGCAACATTAGGGCTGCGCCAAATTTCAATTGAACAAGAGCAACACTTTGAACATCGTAAATCACAAAGGACAACCATAAATTTAAAGCGGACGTACTGGAATGCACAAAACAAACACTTACTCAAAATGTTTGCTCTTGAAGAGGGGATGTTTGCTATTAAAAAATACAGTTTTAATTGGTACTTTTCAGTTGTCATAATGGAAGCTGTCATTTTGAGTAATGTAATGGCAAGCAATTATGAAACGCATAATTATTATTATTGTGGAAAAATATACAATGTGAAATTTAATATTAAAATATGAATACTACTACTTGTTATTAATATTATTATTTTTATTATTCAAGCCAATAACTTGTATATCAATTATTTATATATAAATTATATAAAATATCATTAAATGCGCATAAACATACACTGTATAAAATTTATACTTTTTTTACTTTTGAATTGCTTTATGGCAACAGTTTAAAGTGACTATTTGTAACATATAATAGTTTGAATCAATATATTGTCTAGCCATGTAAATATTAAAAGTGGTAAACCAGCATTTGTTCCTGATACTACACGGATTTATTTTAAATGTATTATTTATTATACAATATATTGCTTCAAACTAATGCAAATATCAAAAATAGCAACTTTGGTCTGAAGAATTCAAACATATTAACTGTTAAAACTGTTAATATGTAATAAACTGTTAATTAACCAGTATTTTTTTTACAGATGTATAGTGTACATTTTTCTCTTAGCATTGTACATCATTATTTTAAACCAAAAATTATATAAAATTATGTATTATAAGTAATTATACCTAAAATCAGTCTCAAATATGATTATCTCCTTTAAGAGACCCTTCATAAAATATTAATACCACTACTTATAATAATAATTATTATTATTG
>CAIGQZ010032649.1:9086423-9109400 GCA_903798205.1 Danio tinwini | reverse complement strand
ACACACACACACACACACACACACACACACACACACACACACACACACACACACACACACACACTTTTGTCCTAAAAATCTGTAGCTCAAATGCGAGCATTCTGTATTTAGCTTTTTAGCTTATACGGTGGCTCTGAACTGTCACAACACTTCTCAAAGTGATTTTTTGTATGCGAAAAGTGAAAAAAAAACACTTCTTTCATTTGCCAATATAAAATATACAGTGCAAATATAAAAACGGATTCTGCTGGTGTTAGTATGAGGCACCTGTAACTCCTCTAGGAGGTCTAAGTTTTGCTGTCTGAGACTTCCATTGGTCTTCTCCAACTGGGCCGCTCGCTGTGATTGGCTGAGTGTGGAGGGACCATCCAAAAGCTCGTCCTGAAGAACATGATATTCCACTTCATAGGCCTGCAGCTGCTTACTGATATCCATCTCTGACACCTACACAAGTGCAAATATACAGGATAAGCACCAAGTCAAAGTCAAGTTGAAGCATGTTTCTTTCTGTGTGTGTGTGTGTGTGCAATTATACTATACAGTCTATATGATGAAAACTAAAAAAAAACTTCTTTACCGATGCATGATCCATGATCCATCATCCAAAAACAACAAAACAAAAATCAAATACCCTTAGGTGCCATTTACACTAAAACACATATGTTTTGTTACAGTTGCGCCTGGTGTCCTCACTATTCTGCCATCTATGATCTGCAAAAGCATTTTGAAAATGTTGATTTCATTTAGAAATGCTGATGTTCTGTTTAATTATAGATGGACAGATTGAATTCAATTAATCTTTATTTCTATAGCGCTTTAACAATGTAGATTTTGTCAAAGCAGCTTAACATAGAAGTTCTAGGACAGAACAAAGAAGGCCAGAAACACAAACTTTTAAAAATGGAAGTATGGCAGTCCACAATTTCTCTCTGCCTAATCTGATTGTTTCCTGATTCGCCAAGAAAGACCCTCTCATATGACCATTTCACAAGCAGTAGACTGCAAGCATGGATGCCAGCTAAAACTGTGTTGCCTACTGATTGTGTGTTTCAGGCTGGATAATGTAGACTGAGACACCATTTTAGAAACACAAGAAAAACGCAAGTCTGGACCTGGAGCTTTTCATTCTAAAGTGCAGTTTTAAAATGAAAATGGCACCTTAGTTTGTGAGCGAGCTCTTAAAGGGCTTCTATTTTACCCCTTTAAAAATATGTAAGTCAAGTGTTTGATGTCTCCAGAATGTGTAAAATTTCAGCTCAAAATACCCATCAGATTATTTATTATAGCCTCTAGAATGTGCCAATTTTGAGCTCAGAGCATTGTAGCCGTTTTTGTAACCTGTGTCTTTAAATGCAAATGAGCTGCTTCTTCCCGCTTACTTGCGTTACGTCAGGTAAACAGCAGTCAGTGACAGACAGAAGCAGACATCCAGCTCATTACTCAATAATACCAAGTAAGTTTATTTGATGTATTTAATGATGTGTCACACAAATGGTCACCTTAGAATTATAAGGTTCTATTTGACATTTTTATCAAAATTGAGTTATTGACATGTTCTTATTAAATGACATATTCTTATTTACATTATGGGATGCTTTTTTTCTAAGTTGTTTACATTTAAAGACTTTATTTAAAAAACAATTGTTACACATACTGTTTACTATATGGAATGCAAAAACTTTGAAGCTCAATATCTCAAAATCATTCAGAAAGCAGATAGAACCTTATAATTCCAAGGTGACAAAATGCAGTTACAAAGTTTGCAGTACACACATACACGCACACGCGTTTAATGACACTATGCAGCTGTGGAGGTTTCAGCATTTATGAATTACATAGCAATTTTACTGCTTTACTTTATTGCAATACACAAGGTTAATAAAACAGGCTGTATGACTGGTGAGGAATGATTACCTTAAATGTACATTGGCATGTAAGTGCTATTGTTGGCATGCGTGCAACAGGTTGCCTGGCTCTGTTTCAATTAAAATAACTTTCCTCACTTTTGCAATAACATCTCTATTTATGTGTGATAATGGTGCAAGGCGGAGCAATCTGATCTGTCATTCATCACACTACATTAATAGCAAACCACAATCATTCAACCATACAATCAATTCCTGATCAACAAATTAAAGTCCTGCTCTGTTTTTCTTGTTCGAGAGTCAGCTTGACTTAAAAATTCCTTATACTGGGAAAGTTGAGACGGTCACATCTTTTGTACCAAAAAACTTATATCGTATTGATTATAAAGTAGTAAAAGTAGTATTTTTAAAAGATAAGAAATCTATATGGTATAAAAGAAAGCATACAAAATAATACAAATAATAAATATAATAATAACTATAACTGTATATAATAATAACAATAATAATAATAAAAATAAAAATAATAATAATAACAACAACAACTGTAGCCAGGGTTCTCACTGTTAAGCTCCGGTCAGATCACACAATATTTATTGTCGGTTACGAAAGTCACTATGTCAGATTATGCGATTTTGTAAAACATTGACTTGTAGTGGGTAACAAATGGACAGCCTATACGCTCCTTTACGATCAGTCATCCCGTGACGTCTATGACAAGTGTTATTTCCCAAAGCAGTCAACCAAAAGTGTTGTTATAACAAAATTTCTTATCTCAATTTCAACTATTTAATCTAATTTTAATTTCAGTAAACACTGATGCTTGCAGACAACTAATAACTACATTATTTAAGGGCATACCTTACGACAAGGACAGGATCAAACTGATGATTCCTTTTTAATATTAAGATATTTTCTTTGAAATCTGAATGTATATTTTCCTGCCATGGGTTTCTTATTAAACACTCCCTCGCCTGAACTTTCTGCAAGTGAGTTCAAGAGTTCACACTTAGCTGATGATTGATTATAAAGCTTGTTTGGCATGCTGTCCCGGGAGAGAGCCCTGAGCTCATAAGATCCTCGAGCCCGGGGCTCCCTCCCGTTTGCAAGGCGAGAGGGGAGTTTGGGCTCAGGTAGATCTCGAGAACTCCCCTGCTGTAGTAGCTAATGAACAGATAGTGATTGCTTATAAGATATAACTTCTTACTAGGACCATGTCTATGCTGCCAATTTAGATTAGTCAATTAACTTAAGTTGCATGTTTTCGGACGGTGGGAGGAAACCGGGGAACCCGGAGGAAACCCACGTGAACACGGGGAGAAAATGTAAACTCCACACAGAAACGTTGGCTGGCTTGGTAAGGACTAGAACCAGTGACGTTCTTGCTGTGAGGCAACAGTGCTAACCACTGGGCCACCGTGCCACCCATCTAGGAAAGGAGGAAGAGTAGGGGTGGAAGGGGGGATTTTTCAAAACGAAGATAGCTGTGATTTGGAACCTAGGGTAATTATAGTGGCTTAGGAATTGTCTGATTGGTGAATCACGAATTGAATAATGCGGGGCCGGCTGCAAGCAATCATAAGCACGTGATCCTCTCGAAATTAGTTTATAAATAAACTTCACATAGAGAAAATGAAAGCACATAAACAGCAGCAAGGAAAAATCCTCAAGATTTGCTCAAAACATATTTTTAAAATAATGACATAAAAAATTAGCAAATATATAACAGAGATTTGTGATACAATCACAATGAAGCATTCATTAAATCCTTATTTTCCTCAGAGTGAAATAAATCATCCACCCGCACCCACCCATAAGTAAACATGCAGACTATATTTTGTTTACCTGACCAGCGCATTAATGGCAGCACCCACCTATTAACACCTATTATCCAGTGTCACCCACGTGACGGAACTCGTCTTGAAGAACGAGAAAAAATTAAACATGTTAGAATTTTTGCAATGGTGTCGTGAGGCGTCGCAGGCATGTTATGGGTTGTTGTGAACTTTGCCACATTACATGAGAAAAAACGATTCAATCTTGTGTCACGATGCCCATTTGTCATTTACGAATCCCCACGACAGCCTACGTCAAGAAAATGATGCCGAAATCGTGACAAATTTGTGTGATCGGACCGAGGCTTTTTGCCAAATGTCAAATTCTTTCAAAGACTAAAATAGGCCTATATATAATATATAATCTGGTAATGAAAACAAGGTGATGTTTTGTTTTAGATATTATTAAACTTTTAGCTTGAATATAATTTTTCTCTCATTTCATCTAATCTCCGTTGAGGTGTCAGTGACAGGTTTTTTTTACTACGAGGTCAAGAAAAGGTGAATTTACACATTTTTCTGGAAAACTACTACCGGTTTCAAAGTAAACACTGTTTCAAATCGGCATTTCACTTCCAGGAAAGCTATGATTCACGAATAACATTAAAGCCAAAAGGACATTTACATGTGTTTTTTGTGCCTTGATTGTGTTTATAGTAGGGCTGTCAAATGATAAAAAAAAAATAACTAATTAATCACACTTTTTGTTGATTAATCACGAAAGTAATTAATCATGATTAATCATGAATAAAAAAATCCAAAATGCAGGCATTGCAAATATGGAAATTGGAAAATTATAATAATAATAATAAAGTATTGAGTACAAACAATTGTATTCATTGTAAAGTTGTATTGCGAGTTGAGAACATTAATTATAAAGTAGAAACAAAGAGAGAGAGAGAGAGAGAGAGAGAGAGAGAGAACGCACAGTACAGCGCACTCCCTTCAGGTGATGCAACCTTAGTTGTTTTATACTGAAACTTTCCTTCTAAAAGCGCTTCCTTGGTCTTATCCATATTTCTTTGCACATTAAACACACGCAGGGTCAGAGCAAGCTGAACTGGCTCTCTAGGCGAACGGCAATCATGCCGCCCTCAACTCGAAAGTGAAATAGAAAGTGACCGGTTTGCGGATGAAAGTAAGAACCAGGAGGGAGGGGGTGGGTGTCGCGGATGAAAGTAAGACCCGGGGGGGGTTAGCTCACTATTCTACGGCCGCCTAGGTCGCCTCTATGGACGCGCCAGCCCTGAACACAAGTCGGCCACAACAGGAAATAAAAAAACTGCAACCGCGTTAAATGCGGTAATTTTTTTACGCGTTAAATATTTAAAATTAATCTGGTGCGTTGACGCGCTAATTTTGACAGCCCTAGTTTATAGCAATGTAAATCCTGTTGTAGAATCACTATATAAACAGGCATAAATTGGTCTTAAAATGACAATATTATCATCTAATATCGCAATATAATTACTTAATATCGCAATCATTTCTATGACAATATATCGCAAAAGAAAAATGACTTTACGTGACAGGCCCCACAATGACTTCGGAGACTTCAAGCAAGTTTTGCGCTCAAAGTCTGCATCGATGCATCCTTAATATAATGAACACATCTAGGAACTTTCACGCATCCTCCGTTATTGCGGTCTTTAGTATTGGAACTGAACTTTGCTGGTTGATAATGACATTACATGAGAACACAAGGTCGCAAGAATGCTGAAGAACGCATATTGAGAAACAGCCCCAGTCTTTGAAGTGATGATTTTTAAGCCAAAGCTTTTAATTTCCTGGCATGTTTTCCTTACTTAACAGGTACAGCCTGGTAACTGAATTCGACTTAGGTGACTGCCAGTTGACCACAGTAAAATAAAATAATAAATATAAAAAAAATTATATAATATAATATACTATAATATACTATAATATAATATAATATAATATAATTCATAGTCTCATTTGAAATGCCTGTTATAAACATTTTCCTATATACTACAACAAAATGTTTATACCTAACGTATGTTCTTGCTGCTAAATCTTTCAATTGTTATATAAAATATCAATATCTTGGTAAATTTAGTCAAGATACACATATACCTGCATAGACACACACACACAAACTGAACAACACCCACGCTTTACTAACTCCAACTATTATTTGTGCCAAATTCACGAACAAACTAGCACTTATGCAAAACCACATATGAAGATGAGCACGGGACACACCCGAGCGCGAGTATGTGTTGATTGTGTAGGGAAAGACAAACGTATATTGGTGTCACCGCAAAAGCACAAACAAAATCCACACCCAAATGCGGCACTGCCTTAACACTTTGAGCAAGTGAAAGTGTGTTTGAGTCGCGTGTCTATTCGGAATGCAGATATGGCACACTCGCATTGAATCATGCACATGCACATTACCTGATTGATAGTTTTCTCCATTTGCACGAGGCCGAGGTTGGGTAAGGTCGTTTTGATGAACTCAACGATCGCCTCCAAATTATCATGTTGGAGAATCAGAGGTTTGTGGCTCCCGAGAAGACTCAAGGCCACTTTGAAGATGACCTCTGACCCCTGAAGAAACAGCATGTCTGGAAGACATAAAATCAATAAGTATTGTGCTTAGTTTACTAGAATGAATCCATTTAAAGATGCAATCTCAGTGAACGTATGACTGCAATATTCATTTAGTAGCATTTACTATACAAATATAATTTAGTGTATGTTCACAAATGAAGTCAATATTCCAGACGCAGCAACTCTGAGTTTCCTGCAGATGGTAATAAGATTATTATTTCATGCTACAGCATTTCTGTCATGAACACTCTCTGGATTTAGTATGTATATGGCCATGTTGATGTATATGATCTTGGGGGAATAGATCTGCTACGCTGCTGCTGCTTTGATTATTATGGCAGAGAAAGTATTGAGACCTGCTTCTGCCAGTATATACACAGACATGCCATCTGAGAATATAACATGCTGCTGAGGCAAACAATATATAAGTAACCCCTGTAGCATATCTAAACACAGGTGGAGCTGGGGTGGAGGAGGGTCTTCAAAAACAGAAGCTTTTAAATTGATGAGGGACAAGCTCACTGGCTGCGGAGGTGACAGCAACCAATCTCCTGCGCCATGCAATTAATGACGCAGGAGCAGATTAGATGACCTATCAGCTTGCGTGCGCATTTCATGCCAGAAATTTTACTTACAATCCACATATACATAGACAAATATAGATATGCGTATACAGCCCAACATTAAAATTCCATACAATTAGTGAACGGATTATTATAAACTAAAAATCAATCATATACAATTATTCATGAGATAGAGTTAAACAATTTTATTTGTGTTTAGAAAATAACCATGGGTGCTAAAAATGCAATAATATGAAAAAAAAATTATATAATAAATGGTTTATAGTATATAATAAAATATATAATAAATGGCTTTTTAAACTCAATGTTATGTTTCATGCAAGGAATAACTGATAATAAGCTGATGTATCACTACATAATTTTTTTTAATAATTGTCTATTTATTCTGCAACACCTGAAGATATGACATAGTTTTGATGTTATTTTTTGTTCCCAAGACATTTGTTTGATTCTGTCTATAAAGTGCTTGTGCATTGGAACAAAAAAAAGAGATAGATTTTGCATGCAATTTCTCGCTGCTGAGACATATCAGGTAGCTTTTCAGTAGCGAAACTGTTTATAAAGTGTAAAACAGTTTGTTTTGTACACATCTGTACAATATGTTTGTGCATTAATTATGGAAAAGATTAGATAGAGAAACATTAGCTATGTTTCCATCCAAAAATGCAAATTAACTATGCGCAAAACTGAAATATCGCATAAAAGATGTGCAAATAAAGCAGCTTTTTTATCCAAAGAGTCAAAATGAACAAAATCACCACTTCCTGATTAACTGTCACCAAATATCAACAGTAAAATAGAATTTGCAGCAGAGGAGAAGCTACGTGAATCTTTTCCTCATTTTATATATGACTCTCACCTCAGAAGACAAATGCCAACATGCAATGAACGTGTTGTGGGGTTTAAAGGCGTGAGACGTGGAGCACAGACGCTCTTGACAGTTCCGGAGGTTATTAATAATATAATTACACTAATCCTGAAATGGTTTAGAATGACCAAAACAATATTTCAGATGTTTTACAATGTGCTAAGCCTGCTAGTTTGTCCATTCACACACATTTTAATCATCACATGATCTCTTAGAACAAAATCACGTCTTTTTTAATGCGCATACTGGAATTTGTTCAATAAAAGTGTTTCCAACATAGTTTATGTGCATTTTTCTTATTGAAAAAAAAGATTGTCTTACTCAGTTATGGGCATATGTGCATTTTCAAAATTTATGCGCATCTTGGCGTTTCCATCAACCGATTTTTTTACCTAAATGCGCATAAAAATAGGTTGGATGGAAATGAAGCTATTGTGTATGCTTTTCTATAGATAAAAAATATTAATCTGGGGTAAAACATGTAAATGGATTATAACTTGTATCCTATTGTTAATTATATATATATATTTTTTAAATGACATAGCATAACAAAACAGTCAAAACCTGTCTAGAGCTATTTTAGCTATGCGATTGGTGGAAAATTATCATCAACCAATCAGAATCAAGCAACAATCTCCAGTAGATTTGTTGAGAGCTGAGTGTATGTGTGGGTAAAGATTAAAGAATTTCACTAGAAATGTGTATGTTTAAGATGGCTCAAGATGGTACATGATGGCTCAACAGATTGCCCTTGGAATGAAGGTCACCCTTATAATCACACCACACACACTGTCATGGAAATATGAGTAAGCAAAACAAAGTTAGCGCCAGTCGCTACGCATCAGTGATTATGATTATCATGCATAATTAACTTCTGCATGCCCGTGGAAGATAGAGATGCTAAGAAGGATAAAGAAAGGCAGAGAAGTTGTTACTCTGGTATTATTAATGGTGAAGGGTGGATTGTCATGTCAATTGAAACACAATCATTTTAACATATACATTTAAACATTAAAAATATATATATATATATATATTTTTTTTTTGTAACTAATTTCAGACTAGTCGCCTTTTCAATTGTAATGCTGTATATGAAAAAAAATTATATCTGCACTGTTAAAACTGTGTGAGTGTTAACAACTGTAATAACTACAATTATTGAGATCAAAATTGTTTTAGATGCAGAAATCTTTTTTCTTTCTTTGTTTGATCCTTTTTATTAGGAACTGTTCTTTTGCATTATTTTATTGACTTTATTTTTATGAATTTGTTTGATTTTGTATTTATTTAATATTTTACATTTTAGTTTAAATTAAATTTCATAACTTTTATTTTATTTTATTAGTATAAGATGAAGTTGAAGTTCCAATTACAACTGGATCCAATGCTTTTAATTCTGGGATTCTCTGAACAAACACATTTGTTGTCAAATACACAACATAAATTGCTCTCATACTGTTTAACTAATGCCAAGAAGTTACTGCTACGGTTTTAGAAAAAAAGGTATCCCCTACATGTAAACTATGACTTAGAGAAATGACCTCTAAGATACATTTAGAGCAAATTAGATACTATTTCAAAAGAAAATTCGAACAATTTGACAAAATTTGGTATTCTTTTATCAGTTACCTTGAAAAAAACAGTGTGGAATAATGCATCATTTCTGTAATGTTTTAATATGCTGTCATCATACTCTGTTGTTCAAACAGGTCTTTTGAAAATGGCTTATTATGTAGGTGGGTTTTTATTTATTATTATGATTTTCATATTGATTTTCCTTTCCCTTTTTTTTCTTTCCTTTGCCTATGTTATATGTGAACAAAAGGTATAAAACAGAGAATCCTTTTCTTTCTCAATCTGTGTCTTGTTTTTTTTTTTATGTAAGAAAATTATGCTGCTCAAGGCAGCAATTATTATATGTAAAAAAAATGTTAAATATTTATTAATCATTGTATGTAGTTTCAAATTAAATTATCACTCCAGTAATTATTTCTTTTATTACTATTACCATTAATAATAACAATAATAATAATAATAATAATAACAATTATAACAATAATAATAAATATTAGAGTGATTTCTGAAGGATCATGTGACTCTGAAGACTAATGTAGCCGAAAATTCATCATTAAAATCACTGGAATATATTATTAAATTAAATTATAAACTACTTTTGAACAGTTATTTTTATAGTGCAATAACATTTCACCATTTTCACCCTTTGTACTGTATTTTTGCTGAAATAAATGCAGCCTGGGTGAGCAGGAGAAGCTTATTTTAAAACATTTAACAATCCTACTGACCCCAATCTTTTGACCGGTAGTGTATATTAAACTTTTTTTTTCATTTTCCTACTTTTTTATAAGTTGTTTTAATTTAAGTTTTTTGTTATCTGTCAATAGAATATTTACAATTGTTAAGTTTAAGCATTTAAAATACTAATCAATTTAATTTCAGCTTTATTTCAATCAACCAAAATAATAAGATATAGTTTTATTAAGCAATACAAAAATAGTGAAATGTAATGTGTAATACAATAAATCTTGATTAACCTTCAAGAAGAGCACAATCCTCTTTAATAAGCTGCATGATTATAGTATAACCCATGTGTGTAGCACAAACAATGAAGGGTTTGACAAAGAATGTGCAATCGCCTGCGCCATGAACATAGACAAAGAAATTTAGAAACCCAGGTGCACAAATGTCTCCCTCAACCTGTAAAACCGCCCCTCCAGATGAAAATTGGTGCCAACATGCAGCATTTAGTTGCTATCTCTCTAGACAGGGTGTGTCTGTGTACGTGCAGAAATGCCTGCACCTGAATGTATATGTAACGACACAGAGAACAAGCTCTTGTCTATGTAATTCATGTATCTTTCTAGACAACAAAAGAATGCCAAATATTTTTCAGAAACACTTCTGTGGAAATCAAGAAAGTAGGAATCCATAACTATCTACCACAAAGGCATCTGATTGGCCTGCCTATATCTGCTAACATGCTTTCATTTTTACTTTATACTTAGATTTTTTTTTTTCATGTTTTGCTGGTGTGGCTTAGTGGTTAAACATCTGAGTTGCTAACAAAACCTGTAGGCCATTCACAAGCTGCTATTATGTCACTCTTGAGGGAGGAACTTGTCCATTGGGACTGTCCCTTAGTGAAGAAAAAAGTGTCTAATTAAAGAAAAATGCATTGTTGTGGTGAGTAAATCCAGGATCTTTTTTTCGCACAAGTATTGGAAAAGGGTGTGAGTTTATGAAAGTGCATTCACCGAATACTCTTGCCACAAATCCGAGCGGGAAGTGTGAGGCAAAGGCGGTGAGGAACCACGGAGCGGCGTAGAGACTGGGGCCGATTTCATAAAGCTCCAGATGAGAGTAGAGCTCCCTGTGATAGTCGTGCAACAGACGAGACAGCTGATACATCTGAATCTGAACAAAAAGAGGAAAAGAAAAACACTTACTGATAATATTGCTGCAGAGAATGCATTAAGAGCTGCAGTATTTAAAAGAAGTATTGCTAATCTATTAAATAAAGGGGACCTATAATGTAAAATTCGTTTTTTCCTTGGTGTTTAGACTCTGATGCGTGTCTAATGAGTGTAAATGACCAGGTTAATACTGTAAAAAGCGCCCCAATCCTTTTTTAAATTATGCCCATAAACCTTAAGTATTGTCTGAAACATGCGGTTCCAGATTCCCCCTAATGTGACATCACAAGCCCTGATACATCTGAATTTGGAGAAAAAGAGAAAGTTACTGATAATACTGCTGCAAAGGCTTAAATTTTTATTTAAGTCTAATCTTTTAAGTAATGGGGACCATTATGAAAAATAATGTTTTGCTTGGTGTTTGGGCACTGATACGTGTCTAATGTGTGTAAATCACAAGTTTAATACTGTAAAAAGCCTCTACATTCCTTTTTAAAATAATATTTATAAACCTTGAGTGAAATATGCAGTTTGAGATTCCCCTACTGTGACATCACAAGCCCCATATTATTAAAGCATATTATAGTATTATTAAAATGTATAGTTTATTAAAAATCTTAATCTCTCTATTACATGCCTACTTTACTGCATCCATTCAGCCCGCGGTAAAAAAACAAGCCATGCCCACTGTTTGCTCATTTAAAATTTTGTTTACTGGGTCATAATACAAAAAAAATAACGATCGCAGCTTCCGGTTCATTGGGACTTTAAGACCAAGCCAATCCTCTGTTGGTTGTTGCTTCGGTGTGACGTTAGCTGATCAGCCAATGTGAACAAGTATTTTTATTTTATAATCTGACATAAGAGAAGTCTTCTTTCGCTACTGTATTGCTTTTTAAATAGAGAAATCATTTTACAGGTAACTTTTATTCTAAATCTTGAACCTTACTCTAGAAACAAACAAAAAAGACCAATAAAAGGGTGTGAAGCACCAAAAGCGGCCCATATTAAAATCAATTCAAATGCTATTTTGGTTATTGGTCTTATCCATGAGTTTTTAAATGTACTTTCTTTTTTTCTTTCTTTTTTTTACAAAAGAGGCAAAAAAATGTGAAGCTCTACATTATTATTCTGTTGTTGTTGTTTTTGAAATGGCCAAATTGTGACTGAGGAAAGTTGAATTCAATTCATCTTTATTTGTATAGCACTTTAACAATGTGGATTGTGTCAAAGCAGCTTCACATAGGAGATTATAGTGAATTGAAAGTGTCAGTTCAGTTAGTTTAGTTCAGTTCAGGTCAGGTCAGTGTGGTTTAATATTCACTGCTGTGAGTCCAAACACTGAAGAGTAATCCATCGATGCATGTGCTGCCCAGTTTTTTTTATTTGCCTAATAAGTAGGCTACAGTTTTTAATTAAAAAATTAAATAATCCCACTTTTTTTCTAATGATATATGATGTAATAAATTTGTATTTTAAAAATAAATATTTTCTAAATATTTAGGTAATATTTTTAGTACATCAAAAAGCGTGTTTTGATGACCATCTGACAAGCTAATTCAGCTAAAAATAAAGCTTAAAATGTCACTAAAATGCAGTGTTCATTTATTCATTCATTTTCTTTTCGGCTTATTCCCTTTATTAATCAGGGGTCGCCACAGCAGAATGAAACACCAACTTATCCAGCATATGTTTTACCCTGCGGATGCCCTTCCAGCTGCAACCCAACACTGGGAAACACCCATACACTACTGCCAATTTAGCTTATTCAATTCACCTATAGTGCATGTCTTTGAACCGTTGGGGAAACCTGAGGACCCTGAGGAAACCTACGCCAACACGGGGAGAACATGCAAACTCTATACAGAAATGCCAATTGATACAGCCAGGGCTTGAACCAGCAATCTTCTTGCTGTGAGGCGACTGCGCTACCCACTGCGCCACCGTGTCACCCCATAGTATTTATTATAAATCATAATCTCTTTATTAGTATAAAGTCACCAACTCCCTAAGCTACACATCAAGAAAGTATGCCAAGTTTCTTGTTTGGTTTGTTCAACCAAATATGCAGTTAATTTACTGTAAGTAGTCAAATATTTTCATTTACACTACAGTTCAAAATATTTGTTGTTGGCAAAAAGTTTTTATAGTTTTTTTTTTCAAAGGCACTGCATATGGACAACAAGGCTACAGTAATATGTAAAACAATAACATTGTAAATATTAATAACAATTTTCTATCAAATGTCTTCTGTTTTTATACATTGTAACACAATATGTGAATTGTAATCAGTCTGTCACACGATTCTTCAGAAATCATTCTAATATGCTTATTTTGTGCTTCAATAAACATTTCTTATTATCAGTATTGAAAACAAATTTGCTCTTTTTCACTTGTGTAAACCATGATGAATAGATAGAACGGTATTTACTTCAAATAAATAAAATAAATCGTACTGACTCCAAACTTTTGAATGTGAACCTAAGAAACATACAAATTAAAAAGGATTTATTGCTCTTTAAACATTAGCTAAACCAAAAATCTAATTCTTTCACCATTTATTCAACAATATTTCATTCTGAAACATTTAACTTAACTAAAATAATTATTCTGAATAACATACAATCATAAAGCAAACAAACGAATAGTATTTGGCTGATTATATGATATAAACATGGCATTCCCCGTAAAAGAAAACTCAAACACATTCTGAGGTAAAACTTTCATTAGCTTCAGTATACCTCATTTTTGTGACCGAGTGAACATTACTGTACCTGCAGTATGATCATATCAGGCCTGTACTGTTTCCTGAGCCCCATGTCATACATGAGGAATTTGAGCATTTGAAACGCATCCTCCTCGCTCATGTGGAGCAGCAAAACACCAGCCACAAAACTCAGGCCCTGGCAGTAACCGACCTCTGGGTCCAGCAGAGAATATGCCTTCAGTAGGTTATAGAGGGACAGCTGGCCAGCACCAAGCTGAGCGCTGAAATACGGGTGAGTGGGAAATGTACGCCCTGGGAAAAAAAGAGAAATAATCATTCTAATTTTTTTTTTTTTTTTACAGTGCAGTTTGAGTGAAACAATACTGCTGTTGTTGTTGTTGTTGGCGTTGGCAGAGATGTAAAGAATAACCTGATTAATCTCTTTCATTTGCCTTTCATCCCTTACAGTGTTTAGATCTGTTACTGTGGTGTAAATAAATAATAAATAATACATAAATAAATAAAAATGCAAACAAATCAAATTAACTGAGGTACAGCTATGGGCTCAAACAAAGGCACTTTGAGATCTTATGCAGACTGTAAATAAAAATAAAGGCTATTAAAGCTGCAAGCAGCGATGAAAGGGACCTAACACCCAGACTCACCGCCGCCCCCCCTTTTTTTTGCGGAGGAAGGTAAAAATCTGACTTCCTGTTGGATTTGAGATTTCGCTCCAAGAGACTTTTTTTGTAAGTATTGGCATGGTTGACGTGTGTGCCAATTTTTGTACGTGTGAAAAAACTTTTGATTTATAGTCCATTTTGTATTAACAGCTACATTTTAAAGGTGTTGTCAGTATGTTATAAAAGTACTGTAAATGCACAGTACACAATCTGCATGCAATATATGCTTTTTGGGTCCTAATGAAATATTTTTTAACGAAAACCAAATTGTATTTGATCATCTTCTCAATAATAAGATTAAATGTTGGTGTAATAAAAAAGCTATTTGCTTCAATTCAATTCATCTTTACTTCTATAGCGCTTTTACAAAGTAGATTGTGTCAAAGCAGCTTCACATAGAAGATCTAGTAAATTGAAACTGTGTCAGTCCAGTTTTCAAAAATGCATTTACTCCTCTTTCATATTCAATATACATTAAACCTACAAATTAATTTATCACAAAACATCACATTAAAATATACATTACACTGATTTAAATAAGTGATCATTATTTCATCCTGTAGTAGTATGCCAATAGAGTCATATATCAACAAATATCATATATCAATGAAGATAAACATATATTATAATAAACATATATAATTTATCCAGTAAATTCACTCATGGAAGTGGATAAAACAAGGTTCGATATACATTACAAATTTTTTCAATTTTATTTTAAATATAGCCTCATAAAAAATGTAACTTTTTAATACACAGCTAATAATACAACGGTCCAAAATAACTTTTTTATTATATTATATTATAATATATTATATTTTATTATATTATATTATATTGTAAATTAGAATAATATATAATTAAATTAATATAATACTATATTTTTATTATTATAGTTCAAATTATTAAAAACTTTTTGCTGACACTTCTTAAAACCGACTGATTTGTCTCTTAACATTATTTTGAGCTGGTGTGTAGTTACTTTTTTTTATTTACTACATGACAAAAAACTAGTCCAAATGATAATAAATTCTCAGTTTTAGTTTTTAGAATTGTATATCTTTACTGTAGTAGGAGACAATACTGAAACTGGCCCACATAGTAAAAAGACCTTTAAAAAAATCAAATAGGAGTGCAGTTTTAATAATGTGTTATAACATCATTATATGAGATGACTTTCTATATATCGTGGTATGAGATATTTTTTCCTAATTAAAGAAAACAGTCAAGCCTGAAATTATTCATACACCTGTACAGTTAACTGTAATAAATATTTAATAAATAGGGTAAAAATAGTAATAATAGTAATAGTAAATAGTAATAAACAGGGATGGTCTGATCAGGATTTTTGCAGTCAGTACTGAGTACCAATTGCTTGTCATGGTGATCGGCCGATACAGAGTACCAATTCTCATTCTTCAAGCTTTATAGAACTTTGCCATTGCATAAGCACAATTACCCTTTAAGTATGAGATCTTACCTTACCTAAGATAATAAAGAATCACACTTTATTTTGATGGTCCGTTTGTTGAATGTAAGTTAATTGCATCTACTGTACATGCCAAATAATTCTCATTAGATTATAAAATAGACTTAGGGTTGGGGTTAGGGTTACTGTAAGTTGACACGTACTTGTAAAGTTTCTTATAGTTAGTTTAATGTCTGTTGAAGGAGCAGTATCAACTGATATTAAGCAGACAGTCTACTAATACTCAAATAGACCACCAAAATAAAGTGTTACCTAATAAATTAAGGATGCTGCATACATGTAATGATCAGAAGCAGCTTTACAAAAAGAAAATAGATACAAAAGATAAATGGTAAGAAAAATGACTAATAATGCAATTTGGAAACATTGCTCATGTATTGTAGCGCTGCTGATGCATAACCCGGATGCATTTTCCTCTGCTTGTAAACTTGTAAACAAACACTTGCGATTGGTTCACGAGATCGGCCAGATCAACAAGTAAAGATCAAGTTGTTAAATGTGATTATTGGCCGATACCGATCTTCGGCCAATTGATCACTAGTAATACATTTTATTGTATTTAAAAATGTTCCAAACTTCTTGCTGTTTGAAGGATTGTGGCAAAGTATATACAATTAAAATAACAATTAATTAGTATTTTACAAATTCAATGTCCATTCTTGTTCTAAATAAGCCTGACAAGATTTTTCTGTATATAAACTATTACACTAAATTACCTTTTAGTGGGTGTCTTCTGTACACTTTGATAAAGTGTGTAATAATGATCAAATTTTTGCTCAGAAAAATATAAAATTAAGCAAACATTCTGATCTATGTAAAACATTTCAGATTTTTGACCTATATACGGTACATGACTGATGCAAGCACCTCTTAATATAGGAATTTGTAGTATTTCGTGGAATTGTACAGAACCTTCATGTTCCTCTCAGAGAGGGGGCCTTCCTAGAAACAATATACATTCCTATAAGATTAGGTGTCTTCCTGTCTTGTAAAGCTATCCATCTCTTTTTCTCCCTGCTGTCACTATGCTGAGTGCCAGCAACACCTCCTTTTCTTTGTCTGCGCCTCCCCATTAATCTCTCCATCTTCACATCTGTCCATCTCCGTTACTGTCTCAACCATTCATTCAGCCCCAGGTTCTGCAGTCTGTTCTCTATAATAACCCAGGTAATGATCATTTTGCAAAGAATGGAGACTTGTGTGTATACTCGGATGACAATTTTTGGAAAAAAATTCCAGAGCAAGCAGGAACCTGCGTGGATTTCTCTGTGTTTCTAGTACGCAGAAAAGGTAGAATGGCTGTTTTTCAGCAAGCTAGAACATAGCAGTCAGCAGACACACCGAATAACTGTCTGCTTGAGATATTCTAATGTACTGGACGTGCTGCTTAAAACATTTCTGAGAGGCAAAACATCTTGGGCAATAGCTAGTGACAGACATCAAGTTGACAAAAATGAGTCTAATAAATAGATAACAATGACCAAGATAATTGAACATCTTCAAAGACAATAAACAAAGATAATATAAAACACATGACAACTATTTCATAACCTTTTTAAGAGCCATCTAACAGGACAATAATTCATTACAATATGCATTCTTATACACTAACAATCAAAAGTCTGTGGTCACAAAAATTAACTTTTTTTCTAAGTTAATATATTTTATGCTTAATTTTAAGCATCATTTAGCATCAGGGTCTCAGGATCCTTCAAAATCATTCTAATATGCTTTGATTTGGTGAATCTTAACATAATAAATATTAAACACAGTTGCATTTTTGCTGTTGCTGTTGTTGAAAATCATATGTGTTTCATGCTTCATTGATGAACATACATTTCAAACATTAAATTTTAAAAGAGAAATTGACTAACAAATGTCTGTTCTCTCACTGTTGATCTATATTATGCATCCTTGATGACTTAAAATTAGTTTCAAACTTAATTATATACATTTAATACCAGTATTTCATTCAATAATGAGTACTATGTTTAAATACATTTACATTTATAAATAACAAGTGTTAACTTAAAATCTACTATCTTCTCAAGTGGAAAGTAGTTTCTTGTTAGTTAAAGCAGAATTCTAAATGTTCCATTTTTTACAAATACATTATTTCAAGTTCTTAAATCTAAGTTAAACTACAATGAGAAAACAGGCATGCTTGAGCATTTTTGTCTTGATTATGGTCTTATATTTTTGATATCATGACCTGCTTTTGGTTTATTCAGTGTCTTTTGGTCTGTGTTGCGTTCATATTTTAGTCAAACCACACTGGAGTCTGTTCGGAATTGAACTAAGAGGCTGTTCAAATGTCCCAACTAAAACCACAAGGACAAAAACGCAAGGTATGCCGCTTCCTCTACCAATTTTAATAAGCTCACAAGCTTGTGCTTCAATTGACAACCCCTTGCTGCAGCTCTGATACAAGTTTTATTCATGGAAAAAAAAATTAAAAGCACCACAGTCTTAAGGTGTTCAGCATTTGTCTGTTATTATTTTACCGCTATTACTGAAATGTGTATGTAGAAATGATGATGCTAATTGGTCAGTATTTGTCACCTGTAAAAATGTATATATTTTAACCCGCTGTACTGCAGGCACAAGCATGTCACAGCGCGAGTGTGTAGTGACCTTGTGGCTCTCTATTTATCTATCTCAATTCAAAATAACGAACTAAAGCACACAAAAGACGTGATCATTAAGCATCAGGGTCTCAAGATCCTTCAAAATCATTCTAATATCTATTTGTGCATTCTTGCAGTGGGTCTCCATTCAACATAACAAACTTGAGCACACAAAAGACATGCGAAAGGCCGATAAGATTAAGTTTGGAACAAGGTTATAATAGTTTTGGATTTTTCATTGGTTTTAGTTTTTATTTTGTTTTGACTTCTTGTTTTCTAATGCAGTTAGTATATTTTAAAATTGCTTAGTTTTAGTAAAATTATAATTAGTTTTAGTATTAGTTTTTTGTTTGTTGGTTATTTTTTGTAAACTAACATATTTGTTAGGTGCAAGGTTCAAAATCATCAGAAAAAATATTGTATAATAAAAACTCAATCAAAGATAGGCTACTTTCTTTGACACAAGAACACTACCATCTACTACTACCATCGTCAAATGCAAATACTACAGTAAAATAAGTAAAATATGTGTGCAAGTCTGCTTCTGAGGTTAGATACACAGTAGTGATGGCAAGTTTGGATCTTTAATGTGAACCGAATCTTTTGTGACAATCTTGTCAAGTTTGGACTCAACATATCAAAATAATGTAGTCGGCAATCAAAATTTCAGTCAGTTAAACATCAGCATGATCTGAAAAGTTTCTTACAATTATGTTTTGCAACCCAACTAAAGCATGATTCACTTATTTATATTCCATTATGACTTTATTTTATTAAATAAACTTGCGTTTCACCAGATCCTCTCATTTGAGCCCTCGGTTTACTCATGCTGCAGTTGTTCAAGTTTGGTTTAGTCACAGCAGGCTGTCATGTACTGTTTGTGTTCGGTTCACTGAATCATGAATGTGCACTTCTCAAATCTGTTATCTGTGTTTACTGTTCTAATAACTGAAAGACTCTGTATATTATTGGTTTATTTTGAGTCCGAAGTGGGTATCAGGCATGTTAAAAAGTAAGTTGTTTGTGGATAAGTGCTTAATGCTACTGGAGACGCAAATTGTTTCAAATAATTCAGTTTGAATTGGTGAATTAAGGTGCATCCCAAAAGACATACTCATGCACTATTCTACGCCATTTTGTAGTATAAATAGTGCAAGCAGTGCGTTTACACTGAAAACTCTAAAAATAATAAGTGCACTTTAATTACCCGGATGATGCACTCACTCAACTGGTAAAATGAAGTGTGGAATGATAGACACTTCACACGCTCAACGACAGCTGCTTTGCTCACGTAGCGGATGGGGCGGAGTTTTCAGGGCGCTCATATTGGATTACTTTATTTATTTTGGATTAAAAAAGCAAAATTCTCCTACTAGAGTGATTAAAGCACCTCCTGATGGTAAATGCGGTTATACTGGTGGCAGGTATTATTTGGTACTTTGGTCATTTATTTCACTAATTTGGCAACCGCCAAAGACATCAGGGAACGGTTTGAATTTCCGCTTGGTAAAAAAAACATGTGGTGTTCCATTTGGGACGACAGTACATTCATATACTATGGTGTTGAGTGTGTAAGTGCATAAGTACAAAGTGCACAGTGTATAGTGTGCCATCTGGAATGCAGCTTAAGTTCAACCTGTTCACAAGAATTAAAAAGCGGTTAAAAAGAATGATTCGTTCACGATCGCGATCACTAATACAGAAACGAAACCCATTATTGGGCACAAATGTGTTAAATTAATACTTTAAAAATATATTTTTAGGTCGTATTTAATATTGTCGCCGTGTTGCTGTCATGTCCAGTCATTGTTTCTGTAGCGGGAGCAACAGCAAGGATGACTGGAGAAGAACCGGCTTGATCTGGCCAATAGCAGTAAGATTACAGACTCTGAAGTGCCGTACAAGTCAAACACCTGGAAGTAGGGCTGCACGATTCTGGCTAAAATGAGAATCGCAATATTTTTTGCTTAAAATCAAGATGAAGATTTTCTCACGATTCTGTCAGCTATCATTATTTTTATTCCTCAAACATATGGTAAAACCATAATAATAATAATAATAACAATATTAGGCC
Source organism: Danio tinwini (assembly GCA_903798205.1). Lineage (NCBI taxonomy): Eukaryota > Metazoa > Chordata > Actinopteri > Cypriniformes > Danionidae > Danio > Danio tinwini. Next base: position 9,088,663 of record CAIGQZ010032649.1, on the reverse strand, counting down.
TATGTGTAGGTTTACTGTTGGTTAAAATGTTGTATCGACTTGGAACGGTGGACTTACAGTAAAGTGATGACATCAGAATATAACTTTTCATAATTCTGAAGTTGAATTATATTATGTTTGAGACATATGCTTGTCATTTGTCATTGACAACATTATTGATCATTTATTTCACTAGTAAAATGAAACATTTGTCATTATCAGATTCCCTCTTGCATTATTCAACATTATATAGGCTAGAGTTGTTATACTGTCCCAGTAAACATTTATTTGCTTTGTGTTCGCTATGAAAGAAAAAGACATTTCAATTGTTTGTCGTAATCATAACTCTAAAATGCAACCTGATCATCATTTAGATGACGTGCACACCGGTTTCATATTCACTGTCGAGTGTGCTGCTGTCATGGCCGCCGTCACGGAAAACTACATACATGCAAATCATACTTCCTGCGCGGTTCCCAAACACTCTATGCAACAAACTAAACGTTACTTACAACTTTATTACCTGTTATTCATAGCCTACGCAGGTTCTGTTCACTAAAGTAGACATGCGCGGACACGCGAGCATCCTCTCAAAAGTAAACAAATAGTGCGTCAGCTCACGTGTGATTTTGCAGTCGCGAATACATCATTACATTAAGACAGAAATGACATTTTGGCGTGACTTACACCTTATAAATACAGTGTGTGACACTTGTAACACTATTTGCAAGTGTCCATGTTGCTGAGCAATGTATATAAAACAATATGAAGACTTGCACGACCGCCTTTATGCTTTTCTCCTGACCTTGAATATATAATTGGCTGAATCGTAAAAAAGCTGAATTAAGATCGTGTGTGGGTCGAATCGAGATCGCGATCTTTTTTCGATTAAACGTGCAGCTCTACCTGGAAGCGTGACGTAAATAGATTTACTTCTAAAAGGCTTACAGTCTGTATTAAATACATTTACAAAGACAAAAGATGTTTTTACTATAATTTTAGTTAGTTTCTGTTAGTTTTGTATGTTCACAATACAGTTTCAGTTAGTTCTAGTTTTAAAAAAACATACTCATTTTTATTTTTACTTCAGTTAATGAAAATGTTTTTCAATTCTAGTTTTATTTTTCATTCGTTTTAGTTAACTGTAATAACCTTGATTTGGAAGCATTTCAAGCATCACACAAAAAATGTGTAAATGGCCGTTAAGACCAAGTTTGGAAGCAGACCACCGTTTTGGATTACTAAAATAAACAATAATAGAACAATCAATCCAGACTTTGATTAAATGTAAGCAAAGTGTAAACACACCCTTATGTTAATGATACACATGGCAAGATATTGAGCAGCGTTACCAGGCAATATTGAAGTGATTGGCTACTGTTCTACTGAGAATGGGTAATATTATTGAATCTGTATCTCATTAGTTGCCCTGAATCTCACCTGGTTGCCCATTGATAACTTTGCCTGACAAAATTTCTTAAAAATTTGCAGAGTGATCATCAGCATTAAAATATTGATTAACGTTAGCATAGTAAGATTTAGGTCATGTTAAATGATATTGCATTTCAGTCATGCATCAAATCTCTTGTACATTTCTTATGAGCAGCCAGTAATTGTCCATCCAGCATGTGTTTTCTAATAAAAACAGACTTTAAACATTTACTTATGAGGTTCGGTTTTAGTTAGATGGTGCCTATGTAAACTGTCTCGCAAGGTTTTTGGCACAGACTCCATTGTGTTCAAAATACTAACCCAAGTCAATAAGGATGGCATGCTGCTGGGATGTGAGCTGCTTCAGAAGCTCTTTGTAAGGAGTGTCATTGTTTGGCGGTTTGGCACTGGGCACCTCCTGCCTCAGCAAATACTGCTCTGAAAGAAACTTCCAGATCTCTCCTCGATGCTGACGAGGAACGCCTGTAAGTTAAAGAAAGAGAGGGAGGACAAACAAAAAGAACAGCAGAAAGAGAGCGTTTCATTGAGGGATCTTCATTGAAGCTTGGAATTGTTTACATGCCTTGAAAAGAAGACCACGGTTCACGAGGGTGTGTGATCAGTAGTGTAGGATCTCATCTGACATGTAGATGGATGTCCATAAAATTACTTGAAGAGGACAAAGTCAACACTGGCAACGACTGACGTAAAGCGGTAGCACGCACCCTCCATATTCACACACACATCCAAAAATGTCACACACAAACATCACAAATCCAAAAACCAACTATAGGCTTAAAACATGTTTCCTGGTGTAGTTTCTGTGGCAT
>CAIGQZ010032649.1:9074899-9086023 GCA_903798205.1 Danio tinwini | reverse complement strand
CATATATATTCATATATATATATATATATATATATATATATATATATATATATATTCATATATAAATACACACACTTTTTATGTTTTCAAATTTATTTACATCACAATTGCAATTTTTTTAAATTGTCAGTTGTATTTAAAGAAAAGTTATGCCGAGTAAAAAGTGTATGTATACAATTATGTTTGGCTTTTGACACATTATTAAAAATATGCGGCTAAGAAATAGCTTATATCATTTATTAGTTTGTTTAGATTAATAATAACCTCACCTAATGGGACTGATGGGCACAAAATTTGGAGACCCTCGTGGTCAATGTGGTCAATCATCCTCAATGTTCAGTCGTGGCCTGCATTTATTTTTAATGTATTTGATTGCCATAAAGTTGTCAAACTGTTTAACCTGGTGCTATAAAATCAATCTGCTGCAGCTGACTCTATTGCTGTGTTGTTAATCTAATGTAAACACATTCATTCATTCATTCATTCATTTTCTTTTCGGCTTAGTCCCTTTATTAATCCGGGGTCGCCTCAGCAGAATGAACCGCCAACTTATCCGGCATATGTTTTACGCAGCAGATGTCCTTCCAGCTGCAACCCATCTCTGGGAAACTTCCATACACACTCATTCACACACATACACTACGAACAATTTAGCCTACCCAATTCACCTGTACCACATGTCTTTGGACAGTGGGGGAAACCGGAGCACCCAGAGGAAACCCACGCGAACGCAGGGAGAACATGCAAACTCCACACAGAAATGCCAACTGACCCAGCCGAGGCTCGTACCAGCAACCTTCTTGCTGTGAGGCAACAGTGCTACCTACTGTCACCCAATGTAAAAACACAATCCTATGAAAATTAATTAAAAGGCTGATGCTGTTTTATTTGCATGTTGTTGCTTTTTAATGTATCTATTAACTATTATTTTACCTTCTGTGGGTTATGGATAAAATATGGCAATTCTAATAGTTAATACAATAACTACAGTTATGGTTACAGTAATCTAATAGTTAATAATTCTATAACCATTTCTTTGACTTGGAAATCACCAAGCGACCCCCTATCATTGTACCACAACCCCCACTTTGAAAACCACTGGTCTACAGAACAAACCACAGTTATACAATGACTTGCCTAATTACCATAACTTGCCTAGTTAACCTAATTAAGCTAGTTAGGCCCTTAAATGTCACTTTAAGCTGAATAACAGTATCTTGAAAAATAGTAAAATATTTTGTACTGTCATCAAGGCAAAGATAAAATAAATCAGTTATTGGAAATTAGTTTCTAAAATTATTGTTATTGTTAAAGTTATTGTTTAAATGTGCTAAAAAATCTTTCCATTAAACAGAAATTGTGGAAGAAACATACAGTGTGTAATAATTCAGAAGGGCTAATAATTCTGACTTCAGCTGTATTTATTTATTCTGATGTGATAACCTTGGGATTTAATCAAGTAGCAGGTCTTCAGACTTAAAATTTAGAGCAGTTTTGAACCAGTAGTTCTACAAATGCTGGCCCCAGCACATTATCTGGTAGTACCACACACATAATATTAACTCTTTATCGGGCCAAGATTCATATATTATATCTTATTTAACATTGTTCACAATATTTTTCTGTCATAAAACCCCCAATAACACTGCAGGATTTTTCATATTTCCTTGAGAGTTATGAGAGTGCCTCATAAAAAATTAATAACATTAAATGTTTTTGTCTCTTGCAAATGTGCAAATTATACATTCAACTTTTATAAACAGCTCGTTTAACTCAGAGATACTAAAATAACACTGGTTAAAATACAAATATGCAGAGATGCTAAAAAAAATGTATCTGCTTGGCACAGAAAGGAAATTTGTCCTTAACACACAACAATCACAAAATAGTAACACTCATCAAGACAACCACATGAACTAAAAACTTAAAAACATATTAGCCCCATACATATTATTCCAGATCCATTCTTAACAACCGCACCATTAAGCAGTGATCCGATTCAATACAACATTTGCAATTGGGATGAATTATTTTTATAAGCATGTCTTCGGCTCTAGGAACTTTTAAGTCTGCGCCCTGATGGCAACATTTCAAAAGCTGAGTGAAGGGGATGTGTATTATCTTTAAAAACAGCAACTGCTGTTGCTTTCATAAAGGAGTCAAATAAAATCTGCAGCGAATGTTGTTTGTAATCAGTCATCATATTTGTGATAATTTCTTCTTCTGTTTAAGTGTTGTGTTAACAAACCATAAAACGATATTATATGTGAGAACAATATTAATTGATCTATAGATGAATTACCAACCTACGTCACACATGACATCACATGGGTCCCCAGTTGCAAAAAAAAGACCGACTGCAATAACAAAATGTTGTGTTTTGCGGTAGGATGCCAAATTCGAAAAAAAATTTAAAACTTTTACCGTACACCACACTGCTTTCAATGCCGACTGCAGACGTCTTTGGCTAAAAGGGAGCTGAATGAAGTGACGACCTAATTATAAATGCTGGACTCTGCAGTTCTCATGTTATATCAGGTAAGTTCAGGCTATGCTAAATCATATACATTACTCGTTTTTGATTGCAGCAATGATTTTGGCAAAACAGTTACATATGATTAATTAAACTGCGGACACTGAATGATAAGAATGAAACGTGAAAGTGTAAGTTATTAAAGTTTATTTTATATTCACACATTCATTCAGTGACAACTTGTGAGACACTCCCTATATTGTTTACCACGGCACTTTGAGTATTCGGTCTGAAATAACCTGCAAGTGTGACTTGAAAACAACTTTAACATGGTTAATTTGACTGTGAACAATGTTGTACTTTGATAGTCATTGGATGCTAATATGATTTCGCCATTTCAAGTTTGCAAATAATACGTTTATGAAATTATATTAGTAAGGAGAAAGTCTGAATGTGTGAATATAAAACCAAATTTACCTTTATGTGTAAGTTCACATAGCCTGGGACTGCCGTACAGGTGTAGTTTGCTGTCAGAATGCTGTTGATGATTAGGGCCTACCCGGGTCTTGTATAACGTTAGCTCCGTCTTTTTTTCCCTTGTCTTTGGCTCGGCAGAACTTCGGTTTTTAGCACTACAAAGTTTTGAATCTAGTAATCAGGGAATATTATTTCTTGCACATGACCAAGAACATAATTGTTGGCATACAAACACTTGTAGGCCTTTAGCTTCTCTCTTGTAAAATCGCTTGGAGCTTCAATGAAATTGTATATTTCGGGCTGGATGCTTGGTCATTTCGTCTTATTCAATATCCATTGGGAGGGTGCTATCGCAAATGGACCTGTCAGACGAACGCCGATCCCTTTAATGTTAATTTTGCCGAATCACTGTGCTTATAAGTGACAAGCTGTTATAATATGCTGAAAGCATTATGTAAATAATATATATAATATGTAATCAATATATCTTATTTGTTAAGACAACAACAAACTCTGTACCGCATCAAATGTCATTCCCTCGCTGTAAATGGTAGCGCTCCCGTTTTTTTTTTTTGCCACCTCCCTGCGCGCATCCTGAATGTTTACAAACATGGGAATTGGTCTATATGCTCTTCATTAGGTACGCCTTACTAGTCTGGGTTGGACCCCCTTTTGCTTTCAGAACTGCCTTAATCCTTAATGGCATAGATTCAACAAGGTACTGGAAATATTCCTCAGAGATTTTGGTCCATATTGACGAGAAAGCATCACGAGATTACTGCATCAATGAGATTAGTCTATTAATGATCTACATGCCATGTTTAAAGTCTGTGTACTAACATTGAACTTCTCAACATGCGGAGAAGACTGAGGCGCTGACTTGCCTTCTTATAAAGAGCCTCTACATTACTATACAAATTCAGTTTATGGTCAATAATTTTGCCTAAATAATTATGATGACTGGTTTATAAAATCTAGTATTTAAACTGAAATTATGGTATTACCCCTTATTTATACTGAACTTGTTATGTTATTACTCCTTTGACACAATGTCTACATTAAAAAGATAATAAGCCAGTGTAAACAGACCATATTTCTGCCACAATGCCATGATTAAAAACAGTGCTACTAGTAAATACTAATAATCCACAGATGAAAAGCCTTTTAATTGGATCTTCATGGCACAGTGTTTCTCCTTTGCACCAAACTTGAACATTTTAATGCATTCATGCTGAAAAGAGAACTAAAAAAACACTTACTGCTAACTAATCATCTCTATGGTTTATAGAAAATGGTTTGAAAAAGAGAAAATATCAAGTAAGCGGCAGTTCTGTAGACACAAATGCCTTGTTGATGCCAAAGGTCAGAGGAGAATGGCCAGACTGGTATAAGCTGATAGAAAGGCAATAGTAACTCAAATAACCACTCGTTACAAGCAAGGAATGCAGAAGAGCATCTCTGAACACACAACTCGTCGAACCTTGAGGTGGATTGGCTACAGCAGCAGAAGACCAAACCGGGTGCCACTCCTGTAAGCTAAGAACAGGAAACTAAGGCTACAATTTGTACAGGCTCACCAAAATTATACAATAGAAGATTGGAAAAAAGTTGCCTGGTCTAATGAGTCTTGATTTCTGCTGCGACATTCGGATGGTAGGGTCAAAATTTGGTGTCAACAACATGAAAGCATGGATCCATCCTGCCTTGTATCAACGGTTGTGGTGAAATGTTGTGGGGGATATTTTCTTGGCACACTTTGGGCCCATTAGTATATATTGAGCATCGTGTCAACGCCACAGCCTACCTGAGCATTGTTGCTGACCATGCCCATCTCTTTATGACCACAGTGTACCCATCTTCCAGCAGGATAATGCACCATGTCATAAAGCACAAATCATCTCAGACTGGTTTCTTGAACATTACAATGAGTTCCCTGTACTCAAATGGCCTCCACAGTCACCAAATCTCAATCCAACAGAACACCTTTGGGATGTGGTGGAACAGGAGATTTGCATCATGGATGTGCAGCTGACAAATTTGCAGCAACTGCGTGATGCTATCATGGCAATATGGACCAAAATAGCTGAGGAATTTTCCAGTACCTTGTTAAATCTATGCCACAAAGGATTAAGGCAGTTCTGATGGCGAAAAGGGGTCCAACCTGGTACTAGTAAGGTGTACCTAATAAAGTTGCCGGTGAGTGTATAAATAAAAGTCAATTATTTTAATTACATTTAAATTATTTTAATGGAAGAGCCAAAAACAGCCAAAAGAGCCCAGAATGCAGCAACCAAATTTCTCAAGACTGTGATTGCGGCAAGGGATTTTTAGAGGTAAAATTGTGTGGAATTCTGTAAGAGTAAAGTTCAATTACATTTTTTGCCCCAGTGAGAATTCTCTTCCATACACACGTACAAACACAGGAAGAGATAGAACAGCAAGAAGGGAAATTTCAGGAACAAGAGAATAATACCTTCCCCACCCAACCTTCCCCATGGGACAAAAAGATGCCATAAAAAAATCAAAAGCAAGAAAGAATCAGAAATAGAAGTCTCCAAAGTGTCAAACATCAAATCTTGTGACTGAGAGGGAAAGTGGTAACATAAACGCAGCCTGGATGTAGGGCAGACAGTCTTCCCACTACACTTCTGCTGACCCACTTCTGCATGCCCACACCCTATTCAATAGGTCTGGCTGCTTTCTTTTCAAGCCTCTGTTCTTTTTTTTCAGGTCATGAGAAGCATGACTGGGCATGGCAGGGCAGGGCGTAACACTGCCAATCATGAGCACGCCCAATTTAGAAGGCATCTTTGCCAGCAAACCTCTCCACCTGTCATGATCGGCTCATAACCTGCAGCAGGGACTTCCAGGTAAGGCACCGCATGAGTGAGCCAGGTTGTGTTGAACTGCGTGTGTTTGTGTGTTGCTACTGTTTATGAGAGGTACGTTTGAGTATGCTGGCTGGATGTATGCCAGGCAAATCATTCGTCTGACAGCATCACATGACCTAAAAACAGCTCTGAATTCCCAGGAAACACAGAAGGGGGTGAGGTCTTGATGCTAAATACCATTCATTGAATAAATCTTAAGGGCAAAAGCAAGCTAAGCTTTATTACCACATAATACCTAGTAATCTAGCTTTTGCAATTCCATAAAAAAACACATTTGGAATCTTAAAGAGGTAGAATAATGATGATATTAACAATAACGCAACAATAATAATGATTAAATAAAAATCTAACTAACATAATAGCCCATTTCACTGCAGATGTACAACATAAACTAGGTGTAAATGGTAATGCGAGTGAAAGTGCAAAGTCAAAATTAGGGTTGTTGCACTGAAGCAATTTCTCTTGTGGTAAATCTGGATAGTTTAAGAGTGCGATATGTGGTATTTCACTGCATGTAAAGTTTGACACTGCATTTACAGCTCTGGTGTCGATTATTAGACATCATATATTTTAAATGACAGTGTCTGGAGTAATCAAATGTGGAATCTACTTTTACATATCTATGGTGTTTTGCTGGTCCAAGCTCATTCATTCTACCAAAAACAACAAAAGTTAATTTATTTTGTTTATAAAAGAACACTGCTCCAGTCCTGACTAAAATGCATGAACAAGCATTTAGATACAAATATATGTCATTTTTTATATTAGCATAACACAGCCTATAGGCATACGCAAAATAACTGAAGCCTAGTGTTATTTGCAATGTCATGGAGCAGTTGTTTGGTTTTGTTATTTGTTTATATAAACTTACCAGTGGGAAACGTTCAGTTGGATATGCTTGACCATCAGCACTGTTACATTACAAGCTCACACTAGAAATCATGAGTAAAATAATGACATTATTAACTGTTTGCAAAGGCATAACTTCCACTGGGAACAGGGGGGATTAGTCCCTCCACTTTTCACAATCCCGTTTGTGTCATATTTTCTGTTAGACAGGATTTGTCAACACCTGTTGATAATCTAACTTTAGGAATTTGTGTAGCACAGAAACATATATTTTTTATTGTTATATTTATTGTTTTTGTGTGTGTGTGTGTGTGTGTGTGTGTGTGTGTGTGTAACCACTCATAAGGTGGTGATTTTAGCTTAAAAACAATTAATAAAAGAATGATTTCATAATGATTTTCATAATTTTATACTATATTAATTTAGAAAAATATTTTTAAAAAGTGATTCAACAGTTCAAAGTTGTTTTTTTTTTGACATTTTAGGTTAGTTTGAAATGAAAATGCTTAATCAGCCAATTTTCCCCTCAATGTTGTATCACCATAGTCCCTAAATTAATGTAAATGCAGGAAATAGGGTTTAAATCAAAACATTTTCCACCATTTTGTGTGTCCCACACTTCTAACCAAATTTACACTCTTGACTGTTTGTGTTTACAAAATGTTTTGAAAGCTTTTAAAACTTTTGATTATAGCAAGATCGGTTACATTTCAGTCAAATGCTTGAGGTTTTTGGCCAATCAAAGTAGTCTTGGCTTTTCGAAAGCAGGAGTTTTGTAGAAACTCAATGGTTCAGACAGAATAGAAATGACACAACAACAATGTATATTTTGCAGTGTTTCCTCTAGGATTTTTTTCTCTGTAGTGGCAGGACTTTTACACAGATCTTCAGACTACCTATGGTGTTATTTTTATGTCAAATGTCATGAGCGCAGTATCACATTCATGTAATACAAGCATGTGAATCTCTTTGCATGCCACCTCAAAATATTTGCTGCTCAAGTGCAGACTTTCTTGTGCGCTCTCAAATAAACGCTGATGAAGTGCGATTTAGTGCATTTACGTAACGAGTATGTCTCCAACATTTATTAGATTTGCTAGGAATATTAATTAATGTCTCCAGGAGATCTACAGAATGGCATTGATGTGTCCAGAAGTAAAGTGAAACAGTCATAAACTTGAGCAAGATAAAGTAATTGTATGCAAAACCATAGACCTTTATCTATAAATAAATATAATTATGGAAACTGTGTCCATCATAACTAAAAGCTACGTCATGTTTGCTGGCCTCACGAATCGTGTAGACCTGGCAGTCAGTCAGCATGTAAGCTTAAAGGGTTAAACAAATAACACACACAACACTACTACGATTACAGAAAAGTTTGCTCTGTTATAATTCATTTATTATTATTATATCATTATTATTATTATTATTATATAATTATTCATTATAATTGCATTTTATTATGTTTTGGTGTGATTATAACCTGCTATAATTAAATAATAAAAAACAGGAACTACTGAAGGTTTTGAATGAGAAGCAGTAATGTAGCTGTGGCGGGAATAATTTTGTTGTGTCGCCCTGCCATGGAAGAATGAATGTAGCAGAAACCATGGTTTGCAGAAAATTTTTTTTTGTTTAAATCTTTATTGAATATTAAAACTTGCATATTTGTGTTTTACCTTGTAGTTTCTGATTCTCTTTCTCCATCCGCAGCAGGAGTATCTGTTGAAGAATGGCTTTCCTCCATAACTCTCTAAGCTCCGCCCCACTCCTCTTTCTCCTCTCCTCTGGCACAGCCCCAAGAGCTTTGTCTCCGCCTCCAACTCCACCTCCTAGTGCCATTCTGCTGCCAACCTCTAAGGTGGACTCTACAAATTGTGGAAAATGTGGAAAACATTTTATCTCAGAATATAACAAAAACAATATTATCTTCATTAGCCACAAATTGTAGCAACATAAAGTAACAAAAAATAGCTAGAAACATAAATGTAAATAACAGCTACATAAACTACCAGTATTATTATGTAATTTTACAGTGTAATAACTTGTTTATGGAGCAGAAAAGTCATATTATTTTGGTTACATGGTTATATTTCAATTAAATAGTTTATGTCATAAGTTTATGGCCAATGGCTCAAGCCTTAATGAGCATCACCTGTTCCCACACCGGTCTCGAGTCTCATGGAGGAGTGGAAGCTTAAAAGAAGTGACAACAGAGGAAAACAAGAGAGGACCAGGTCTTGCTTTCAGATTAAGCAGCGGCTGCCATGAAGGAACTGTCGCTGCCTATTTGTTTTATGTTTATTTTCGTTATTAAAATCAATTAAAGTTTGTCAATTCTCTGCCTCCTCCCAAATGGCCAGGGGACCATCATCGTCATTATAGTTTCCTCTTAGTTTTTTATGTACATATGACCATATGTTTTACAGACAATAACTGAATAGTGTATTTATTGTGTAATGCCATAAGCATACATAATGTACAGAGTAAACACTGTTCCTATCAATCAGCCCCTCCAGGAATTTGCATGGACATTTATTTTATATTTGCAGCCTAAAATTATGGCTTTTCTCAAAACTTGCACCATTTTTGGCAAGTTTTCTTAAGTTGTGAAAATAAATAAAATTCGTTTATGTTCTCAAGAACCATTTGGATTTCTAGAGGGACTAATCAAGGCTCCATGTAAGCTGTTCATGTGAGCAGCTGGGAATTTCTTATGCTGTGACAATGTAGAACAGTTTAAATGCTTAGGAGACACAGGACAGAATCATAAATGAGTGTGGAAATCCATCTGGTTACTTTAAGTTGTGCACTAACATCAGTCACTGTGGGAATATTTTACTGATTGTGAACCAAACAGCTCACCATGATAGGCAAAGCAAAGAATGGCTTGATTAAGTGGAAATTACAGATGATTTGCACAGAATGGTCTTTTTTTTTACAATCAATATTACTGCATAATATTACATATGTTTAAACATTTCAAATGGTTTAATATTATATTCTATTTTATTATGTTATTAGCCTAATAATCCTAAGCAGCAAAGTTGGTGCGCACTCTATAATTAATTAAATAACAGGTGACATAATTACACAACAGGTGACTTTTATTGATATAATATTAAATACATTATTGAGTGCGGACCATCTTTGCTGCTTATCATTTAAAGAACATTGGTCCTAGCACCAAACTCTGGAAAAACGCAGTGATTTATATTTGAATAATAAATAATCTTACAAATTGAATTTGTGGGCAATAAATAAACATTTAATTTGATGGTTTAATATTGATAACATGGTTGCCCCAATTACAGTGTAACTGCTTAATTTTTCCATTTTATATTATATTATATTATATAGCATTAAATTGGTACTTTTCAAATAGTAATGTAAAAAATGCTTTAACAGAGAAGCTAAAAGTGCTTAAATCAGAGACTTCTGAATAAACTGCTTGTTTTCACAAATATGACCAAAATGTCCACCCAATGGAACAGTATTGCTCAGTAAGAAAACAGTTGTTAAGGTAACACTGGGGAACACTGGTTAAGTAAAATAAAGAAACACTCTAATGAATAAGACAAACAATATGAGAACAGACATCAAGATCACTATCAAATAATACCACTTAGTTTTTACAACTATTTACAATCATTTTAAGATAAACATGAGCGTGTCAAGTAAATTTGACTATTCATGCATGTATGCCAGTTTCACCTGGAGTATTTACCAATCCTAAACCAGTTACCGTCATCTCTCCACATCTAACTACAATTAAACCAGTTATAAATATAATTACTTATCACTTTCTAAAACATTGTGTATGTTTACAATTATTCAGAACATAATTTGTACACTTATGAAATAATGATAATAATTTATTTTATATGTCTTCAATGACTAATTGCCATGCTGAAACAGTAAACTAGAAGCTGAAATAGTGATGCGAAGAATCAGAGATACGCTTCTAATTTCCTTTCACTTTAATAACAGACAGTTTAATTTTGGGATAACAGAAAACGTTCTCCACAAGATTTAGACTGATGTTTGCAAAACGTAGCACTTAACAAAAGAGCAAACCACAAAAGACAAACACATATACACGTGTCCACGCACGCACAGACAGAGGTGTTAAAAATAAAAGGACACCACCCAAACTATAGGGTGGATCCAAGACCTCAAAATACACTTTTTGTTGACAAAGTGAGAAAATGTGCATAACGAAAAATAAATTGCACTTATATATGGCACAAACACAGAGTGAAATCAGTAGATATAGTGCTGCATATTACAGGGTGAAGATGAATCCAATCAAAGAGTGTTCAAATAAAATAGCATTCACTCACTCACTGTATTCTGCCTTTTATGATATTCCTAATTTTTTTTTAAACTTTTTCTGCCTAAACCTACTGCCAGACCAAAATAGATAATAAT
>CAIGQZ010032649.1:9049723-9074889 GCA_903798205.1 Danio tinwini | reverse complement strand
GCAAAAACATTCATGTGGAACTTCTTTGATGCTGCATGTATGTTTTTCAATACTATTTTAATTTTTAGGGTATATGATGTATTATATTAAAATAAACTCACAAATGTAAATGTATTTTTATTTATCTGTATAATTTTTTACTTAAAGGTGCAGTAGGGGATTGTCTTTAGAAACATTATTTGCTGTGCTGGTTGAAAGTCTCTTCACATTCCAGTAATGATTAAAGTAAATGATCTAAATGCATTAATATGTATTTTTAAATTCTGTTCTGGGACCTCGCAATTTACGAATTAAGTACTGATCCTTTTCCTTAGCCCTATGCCTTAAAGCTAAAGGGAAGTAGGACACCCCTACTCCTTCACATGAAGAAGCAAAATGAAAGGTAAGGGGTAAGGTGATGGGCTAGGGGGGAGAATTGGGATTGGGTCATAATCTTTAATGGTGAATCATATCTTCAAATAATGCTGATGTAAATAATAACTTCAATATATAACAACTTAATAATAATAATAATAATAATAATAATAATATAATATAAATATAAACAGGCCTGTTATTCATAGAAATTAGCATTTTTTGTATGTTATAAATAATTTTTTAATAAATAATAAATAATAATAATAAATACATTTTATTCTTATTATATGACAATAAAACGTGCTGTTCAAGTCTGTTGTAAGAAAAGCAATTGCATCATATGTTTTAGTTTCACGTTTAGGAAATGTATATGAATTAATTAAAATTATATAAAAAAATAGATATACATAATATTTCATTTCATAAAATATTTTTAAATATACAATATATATTATTCAAGTACAATTGCAAACAAATAGTAAATAAATATAATATTATGTAACATAATATACTGTTTTTAAAATAAACGTGTGAGAAAAGTGCCTCCATACACACACACCTGGACAGTCAATGTCTCTACATCACATAATTTTCAACAGAAAGGCCCATAAAACATCTCTCAAAACAGCAATTTCATAAAATAAGAATCACACACACACACACACCTGACCCAGTTCCAGTGGGGTGGAGCAGCACATGTGTCTGTGTGTGTGTGTGTGTGTGTGTGTGTATGTGTGAAGATTTGTACAGTGGACACTGACGTACTTGGACACTCGGGCGCCGCTTACTCCCTCTGCAAACACACACACGCGTACGCACACATATACACACATACACGCACACACTGGCCACTCCCTCTGTAAACAAGTGGCGTTTCTGCCAAGACCAACGCCTTGGCAATGTGCAAACACAAATATGGAAGTGGGTCAATAAGGTCGATGCTTTCCTGAAGATGTCTGTCAACATGACCTCCTGCAAAACACCGCACCCAGCATACATATATTACCTCATTAACACAAACATTACTTCATTCAGCGCAGACACACACTTGTCGAGACACACCCAAAATATACTGGAGAAACACACACATAGAGCATCGGCGCTCTTGGCACGCACTCTTCTTTAAGGAAGTGACTCGAATTACTGCACATACATCAAACACAGACTTTTCTGTAAATGACAATATAGCATTTATAAAAGGAACGCTCCCTTCTCCAGAATCTGATACCGAATACTTTTTGAGCACACAAATGCTGTAAACACATCTGCGGAAGCTGGTTTCCGCTTCAAAGTGAAAATATAAATCATTTAAAAAAAGAACGAAAAAAAAGAGATTTTTTTTTCTAGCTTAATTTCATATCTTAGAGCATGACTTTATATATACATGACTTTACATATATTTGTATGTCTTCTGAAGTTATATGACAGATAAATGTTAAGATATGTTACGTATACCAATACGTAGGTTAAACAATACCTTAACGCAGCTGGAATGGGTTTCAAGTTATGTAACTGTTTAATTATATAAAATTGTTTTTTAGATCAATATACTGAATGCGATTAAACTATAACCATAATTAAACTTAAAAAAAAATTACACTAATTAAATTTAAATTATTATGATTCAGTTTAATGTTCTCGGTTTTATTTTATCCCGTAATTGTACACTTTTTTATTATTTGATTCATAATAAACAGCATTTTCAACCAACAAATGTGAACAATATTGACAAAAAGATTTCCTCCTATTAGTTTTCTGTCATGGTTTTGCTGTCTATATTGTATTTTTTACAGGGTTTGATTTGAGAATACTGTGCCAGCAGTCTGCTTTTTTGCATTATAAAAAAACAGCAGAGGAATAGTGGATTAAATTGTGTTTTATAATGTTATGTAAAACATTTTTTATAGTTTGAATACATTTCTTAAAAGAAGTAATTTAAAATTTGGCCTTCTAAAATGTACTTTTTTAATTTTATTTTATATTCTATCTTTTTTTAAGTTTAAGTTTTTGACTCTTGTAAAGCATAAAAATACCATAATATGTTTGCAGAGATTTAAGAAACATGCCAAGTGAACATTCTTGTTTAACTGAAAAACAGTGCTTGAGGTCAGATATTCTGCGTTAAAAATGTGTTTTCTGTGCTGAGATGGCCGTCTTTGTTTTTGTAATTTTAACCTGCCCGATGCCAGTTTAGCCACTTATATTTCAGCATCCTGGGTTGCCTTGGTGTATTTCATTCATTCATTTAGAAAGGCTCTGAAAGCATGTGTCCGTGATCGAAATGAGACCTCTGTTGGACAGTAGAAGCCTCCGAAATGAGACAGATTCAGTTCCACATGAGGTTATTAATTAGCAAATGATATAACTATTACAAACGTAATTAGGTGAGCAGGTTACACTGTAACCGCGTGTCCTGACAACACGCTTTGTGACGAGACACGCAGACGAAACAGGACAGAAGTTTAAATACAGCCTTTCAGAAGCACAGAACATGTACTCATTCACGAAATGGTAAGATTTACAATCTATTTAATACATATTAACCCTCTTTAACATGATTAAATGTACATGCTGAATCACTCATATGTGTTTAGTTTTTATTTTTTTAAAGGTTTTATTTTATTTTCAAGATCTGAGGTGAACTATCTGCTGCTGCTTTCAGTAGTACGGCATGTAAAATGCCCTTCAAACTCACATTATTAGCATTTAACACTGAATAAAGCACATGAGGTTTATCTGAGATGATCATTGTCATAGTTTTCTGTTGTTCACCTGTGAGAAATAGAAAGCGTTTCTAATATATCAATTCAAGGTGTTGGTTAGGACAAAAACTCCTTTTAATTTGAAAAATATTCCTTTTATCGGGTGCCGTTGCTTTTATGTACACACTCTCACTTTCTCTCAATAGAGACCATCGCTTTGTGGTACACATCAAAGGGGCACAAAATCAGTGACAAGAACCTTCACCTTTAGCATCCCATCCTGGTGGAATGACTTGCCAAACTATGTGAACAGCTGAATCTCTGGCTATTTTAAAGATGCCATATATTGCATTGGTTCAATAGGTTTTCTTTCTTAGATATCAACATAATAGGTATATGGCTTGGGCAAGTATTTGTAGCTGCCTGTCGCTCTGGGTGGCCACCTGCTGCAAACGCAGGTCTATGTAGGTCTACAGCATGGAGAATACAACCAGCCTCTAAACGAGCTGAGAGAGGATCATGTAAGCTTTACTGGTGCTCCCATTGGCTTAAAAAAAAAGTTTCTCTTCATTTGCATAAATTTAAAGGATTCTCAACTTTGTCGCGTCACACGACACACCCACCTGGTCGCCAACAATCGCTCTCGCTCACATAGATGGAGGTTGCCTTCCGGCCACAATCCAGTGTTGGGAAACACCCATACACTCTCACACTCATACAGTAGGGCCAATTTAGTTTCTCCAGTTCATCTGTACCACATCTCTTTGGACTGTGGGGAAACCAGAGCAACCGGAGGAGACCCACGCGAACATGGGGAGAATATGCAAACTCCAAGGACTCGTACCAGCGACCTTCTTGCTGTGAGGCGACAGAGCTAAGCACTGAGCCACCGTGCCGCCTCCACAGCAATATCATAATACAAAGTTTGTCAAAAAACAAATGACACTTGTGGAATTTAGATGAGAATGAGGAAACAATAATGTCTGAGCCTCACGGTGTGGCCATTTCCATATATTGATCTGGTATTATTCGACTATGCCTAGGTATATTTAGATTTTCTTGATAGGGCACCTTTAAGAAACTTCTGAAGACGAATGTGTTTTATCAATGCTTAATCATTCAATTGTCCAGCACTTCTTATTTATTTGCTTGACAAACCACCTGTAGGAGATGCACTCTTTCCTCTTTATATGCACAAAAACGATAAATTCATTCATTTCCTACAAACTTTACAAATAAAATATTTACTATAATATTTACTATAATATTTAATATTTGCAAATATTAATGTATATATATATTAAAAAAAACATGTATTTAACGCAACTGGAACAACTACAGCGGTCGCTGTTGTCGCTGATCTCAAATAAAGTAAAAGATCGCGATGACATGATGACATGTGCAGATGTTGTAGTGTTTTTCCATTTCTTAGGGGTAAAAATTGAAGCCCTTCACCTTCACACTCTGCTTCAAGGGTCATGGGGAAGGGGTAGGGGTAAAAAAATAGAATTGGGATTGGGCCTTAGACTTGTTACAACTTACAGTTACAGTCAGAATTATAAGTCCCCTGTTTATTTTTTCCCCCAATTTCTGTTTAACGGAGAGAAGATTTTTTTCAACACATTTCTAAACATAATAGTTTTAATAACTCATCTCTAATAACTGATTTATTTTATCTTTGCCATGATGACAGTTATTAATATTTGACTAGATATTTTTCAAGACACTTCTATGCAACATAAAGGGACATATAAAGGCTTAGTTAGGTTAATTAGGTTAACTAGGCAGGTTAGGGTATTTAGGCAAGTTATTGTATAACGATGGTTTGTTCTGTAGACTATCGAAAATATAGCTTAAAGGGGCTTATAATTTTGACCTTAAAATGTTTTTTTTAACTGCTTTTATTCTAGCTAAAATAAAACAAATAAGACTTTCTGTAGAAGAGAAAAAAATATCGGACATACTGTGAAAAATTCCTTGCTCTGTTGCTCATTTGGGAAAAAATTCAAAAGGGAGGCTAATATATCTGACTTTAACTGTATATACAGTGCTGCTTTCTGGTGATTTAAAGTGCTTCTTTTATTTTCATTTGTAAGTAACTAAATAACTTACAATCTGCTGAACTATGCATATGCGGTTGTGTGTTATCACTTAGGATGACAGTATCTGCCAAATGATTAAACAAATATGTAACAGTAAATATGGCCTGCGCTAACATTAGATTTAATTAGGTGTACAACACAAAATTTGATTAATTAAACTAAAACATACCAAATTTTGTAAAATATACCTAATTAATTCCATTTTATGACTGGATTGTGTGATTCCATCAGCATTGCGGATATCACAGAGCTCTATTAATGACTTGGAACAACATGAATGTTGTTCACAGAATGTTCTTTTCTCGGATTAATTATCCCCATCAGGTTATACAATGATGACCATTCAAACCTTTCATGGGCCATTGGTGCCTTTAAATAATTCAATAATTACACTGGGCTGTAACAAATATTAAGCCTCTATTATCATCATAAGTTCCAGGCATTTCATTTTTAGGCCAAAGAACTAGTGGAAAACAGTGAGGATAATTATCTCTCACACACACATACACACCTGAGGGGCGTTTTGACATCAGGATCAGCCTTTACTGTGAGGTACTGCCAAGTCTAACGAGCTACCAACTTCAAAACAACAGACCTGATTTGCTGTTTTGGCAGTTCAAGAAAGACAGACATAAAACAGGTCAAGAAAAGACAAAGAGCGAGCACCGTCAGAGTAATGTCTTAGTGCGGTTGGGGGGGGGGGGGGGTCTTGGGGGGGAAACGAAAAAAGTGATAATCCATGTAATTCTGTTTCTCTGCCAAAAGAAACATCAAGAAGCGTGTAGCCTGTCAGTCATCAAATTCCTCCAGTTATATGATTTGCCTTTAAGAGTAAGATCGCCACCTAGAGGACACCAGCTGTAATCATAGGATGTAGATTCACTGTGTACAGTTAGTTGTAGTTGATAGGTGATGTTTTGTATTGATGTCAACCTATACGATAGGGTTAAACAATATATCGTTTGAGCATAAATATCGCAATGAGTGTATTCGCACTAGTCACATTGCAGGATTATATGATTTATTAAAGAGTTAAAAAATAAAGTTATTACAGAGTACATACAGGAATCAGAGAGTAAAAATTCAATACCTTTTAAGACCTTTTTTAAGACGTGGTTCATACATTTTAAGACCTGATAACCCACAGCTCTGCACAGTTTTGCTTCAACCCTAATCAAACACCGCTGATGCCGCTAATCAAGGTGTTCAAGACTCTTCTGAACACCTCGATTATTTGGATCAGCTGTGTTAGATTAGGGTTAAAGCAAAACTGTGCAGAGCTGTGGCCCTCCAGCAATTGAGTTTGAAACCCATGTTATAACCTCTTTAGGCTTCAACTGGAAACACTGGCGAGATTTTAACTTACAGTATATTTACTAAACATTAATGTAATAAATTAATCCAAAACTAAAACATTATTCATATACTAAATTAAAATCTATTAAATCTAGCTAATTCAGCTGGTTGGCGCCTATAGAGCTGCAGAAATAATGGTGTTGCCTTGGTTACTGCAGTAAACATTTGATTTTATAGATTTCATAAACTGCACAGCATCCTGATATTTGCTAATGCAAATTTTTGCATACAACATTGCATATTTAAAAATGATATAAAATGTAATACCTTACAAAATGGCATTTAATTTTTTTTAACTCTTTAAGGGCCATACATTTCTTTATATTGATTTATCAACTTTTAATACTTTTTAAGACCCTGCGGACACCCTGTATTATTAAATATTATTATAAAAAAATTATTTATACAATGATGACCAGGTTATTTTACTTTTGACTGTTCAATTTCTGTACTTAAATACTGTTAGACTCCCCAGTAAAACAAAAACTACTGTTTATTTATTTATTTTTGCTTGTAATGTATTATAATTTATGTAAATGTACTGCATAGCAAAAGACTTGTTCATCCTAGCCAATCTAACTGAATGAAATCTTTCTGTCATGATTCTGCCACTCTGGTCTTGTTAATTCTTGTTTTGGTGGCAGAGTCCTCACACGACTCCTGTTATGTTTTGTCATTGTGTGTGTCTCTGTATGAACACCATTCGCGAGGGTGCTTCGACCCTGCGCGTCCTGCTTCATGCGGGCGCGCAAGGTCTGGGCGTGTTTACGATTGCGCGCTCTCGTCCGTGTGTTTCTGTTTTTCTGTCTGCAGCGTGGTGTTTCAGTACCAGCGTCTCAGTCTAGTTGGGTTCGGTTTCGGTCGGTGCTGGGACGAAGCATGCACGCTGAGTGTGTGAGTACAGGGTGAGTGATTTCATTCATTGTGTGCTTGTGTCTCGCGTTTAGTCTTCTGTTGGTGTTGTGTTTAGCCCGTGGCGCATGTTTACATGCACCGCGTGCTTGTGTGTGTCTGTTGTGTCATGTGCTCTGCAGTCTATTGTCTAGCCCCACCCTTCTTGTTAACTCATTATTAGTTTATGTGGTTCACCTGTTCATGTGTTAATTTACTACTGCTTATATTCTCCTCATGTCAGCTGTCCTGTGCCAGTTCCTCTCCGTTTCTCTCTATGTCTCAGCTTTGCTTGTCGTCCTCGTCCTGATGTGGTCCAGTCGTGATCCCTGCCACCCTGCCCAGTCCAGTTTGTTTTGTTTGTTCTTTAGTGTTTTTTCCCCTCGGGGTTGTTTGCTTTGCCTTTTTGTTTAATTTTATTTATAATAAATAACCCTTACTCTGCACTTGGGTCCTCGCTTCCTTTTCCCCTATACCCAAATGTGACATTTTCCAAATAGAGATATTCAAATAATTTTATGAAATTATATTCATATCGCAACAAAACAACATGTTGCAATGTCAGATTTTTCCAATATCCTGCAACCCTACTTTACGATGTATAAAGTTATAGTTTTACCTTTGGCGTCTGAGCCCTTCTGTGGTGTGGCGACTCTTAAGAAGATCTGTTGTCTCCATGAGTGTCTCCGGTTGCGCAATGGACTGTCATCCCCAACAACACACACTGCTCCAGGACTGGAAAGGGCTGCAACATCACTACACACACACACACAAAGAAGTTGTATTTGGAATCATTTAAGACAATCACATTTGAGATTTTCTTTTTATTGGTACCACTGCTTCCAGCTCAGTCTTTATAGTGTTTTTAAGGTAATACTACTGTCAAAATGTTTTCTAATTAAATGTATATAATATGCTTTTTATAATGTGCTTTATTCAAAAACACAGACTAAAGATATTTTTCTTTTCTTTAACTGTATACCTTACCTAACAAAATAAACTAACAGTCTATGGGTTTTGTTAAGCATCAAAAAGAGCTAGAAATTGAACTAACTTGAACACAATTTTAGTGCACTAAAATTTTAACTAAAATGTGTTTAGTATAAAACCGGAAAATGAAAGAGATTAAAAACTATTTCATAAAAATTATACAATAAAAGTACAAGAAATTGAAAAAAAAGTATAATTTTAAAATGTTTGTGCACTAAAATTTAATAAAACCAGGAAATGAAACTATTAAAAACTATAGTGTTATTTACTAAATTAAAGTAATTTAACAGTAAAATAACAACTGTAAACACAATAATACAAGTGCAGTTTTTAAACAACAACAACTACAGCAGGTCGCACACTGGATGCACCGATCAGTGCCACGACATTGTGCTCACATGACAATTGGATGTACAATTGAAAGTTGGTATTTAAAATGAAACTATTCAGATGGCACTCTGTGGCACGGCAGAAATGTGAACCTATGTGTCCTCAGTTGTAGCTGGGCACCGCGGACAGCTGCCAACTTGCGGCACTGGTGTGTACACTGATAGAAATCTAGGTTTAGAATTCTAAAATGCATGGTGTGCAACCCCTTTACTACTACTACTACTACTACTACTACTACTACTACTACTAATAATAATAATAATAATAATAATAATAATAATAATAATACAGGGAGTGCAGAATTATTAGGAAAGTTGTATTTTTGAGGATTCATTTTATTATTGAACAACAACCATGTTCTCAATGAACCCAAAAAACTCATTAATATCAAAGCTGATTATTTTTGGAAGCAGTTTTTAGTTTCTTTTTAGTTTTAGCTATTTTAGGAGGATATCTGTGTGCAGGTGACTATTACTGTGCATAATTATTAGGCAACTTAACAAAAAACAAATATATACCCATTTCAATTATTTATTTTCACCAGTGAAACCAAATATAACATCTCAACATTCACAAATATACATTTCTGACATTCAAAAACAAAACAAAAACAAATCAGTGACCAATATAGCCACCTTTCTTTGCAAGGACACTAAAAAGCCTGTCATCCATGGATTCTGTCAGTGTTTTGATCTGTTCACCATCAACATTGCGTGCAGCAGCGACCACAGCCTCCCAGACACTGTTCAGAGAGGTGTACTGTTTTCCCTCCTTGTAAATTTCACATTTGATGATGGACCACAGGTTCTCTATGGGGTTCAGATCAGGTGAACAAGGAGGCCATGTCATTAGTTTTTCTTCTTTTAGACCCTTTCTTGCCAGCCACGCTGTGGAGTACTTGGACGCGTGTGATGGAGCATTGCCCTGCATGAAAATCATGTTTTTCTTGAAGGATGCAGACTTCTTCCTTCCTGTATCTTGGCAGCTGCACGCTTGACTTTTCTCAGTTCATAGGCAGTTATTTTGCGCCTTGGTTTTTCCACACGCTTCTTGGGACCCTGTTGACTATTTTGAATGAAACGCTTGATTGTTCGATGATCACGCTTCAGAAGCTTGGCAATTTTAAGAGTGCTGCATCCCTCTGCAAGATATCTCACTATTTTTGACTTTTTGGAGCCTGTCAAATCCTTCTTTTGACCCATTTTGCCAAAGGAAAGGAAGTTGCCTAATAATTATGCACACCTGATATAGGGTGTTGATGTCATTAGACCACACCCCTTCTCATTACAGAGATGCACATCACCTAATATGCTTAATTGGTGGTAGGCTTTCGAGCCTATACAGCTTGGAGTAAGACAACATGGATAAAGAGAATGATGTGGCCAAAATACTCATTTGCCTAATAATTCTGCACTCCCTGAAATAATAGTAATAATAACATTTTTATGCATGTCTTACCATTTTATGTATTTACTTACCTAAAATTCATATTTTTAACAACTATTAACTACTGTTAGCTGTTGTGTATGTGTTTGCTGGACAGTTATTTGTGAGTGAAATAAATCAAGCTTAAAAAACTAATCTTGTTTTAAAAAACATGACATTGCATTTTATTAACAATTATGAAGAATAATATCTCTACTAACAAAACAAGTTAGTAAGAACCCTGTCTTTTGGGAGAAAAACTGTATCAACAAAAATTAATTGCAGAAGTTGGTTTCCCATGCACATCCAAATTACTGCAAGTGAATTTCTTCTTAATTCCCTGTGGCAGGTGCAGAAAACGAGCAGAGATGGAAAACAAAAAAATGAAAAGGAATGGTCAAGAAGAAACGGAGTACCTGTTCCTCTGAGAGTCACAGGTATCATCACTCTCCACTACAGGGGCCAGAAATTTGAGGAAATTTGGAACAGAGGAGGACGAGTGTAATCTTGCTCTAAAGCCACTCAGCCCTGATGGACTGAGAGAAAGAGCATGAGAGAAAGAGAGATGAAGGTGCAAAAGAGTGAAGAAACACACAAGCGGAAAACAATCTTGCTGTTGTAGGTGCAGCTTTAAGAACACATTGGGGTGACTTTACCACATGGCTGTGCTATGTTAATGTGTGGTATTTCAGGGCAAAAAAGTGTGGTATACATCTTTGTAATTATCTTCCAAATATATTTTACATTTCGGAAGCATACACAACCAAAATGGTTGCTATTTTGAGCCCAGTGACTCAAATCAAAGTGTTCTGAAAGCACTAAAACTGAAATAAAAAATAATGCATTCAAAACATAATACATTTAATACAGACAAATTTGGAAATTAAAATTAAATATATACAAAATTTAATATATAACATTCTAAATATTAATAACTATTGTAATATACATTAATAATAATAATAATAATAATAAAATAATAATATAACACTGTAGAACAGTGTTTTTAAATAATAAAAAAACAATATCCTTATCACTTAAGAATATTATCCACTATGAATTGATTAGAAAAGGGTGTTACATACCAGAAAAGTACATTTAAAAATAAAAATTTAGTGAACAAAGAAATGCAAAATAAAGGTGCTTTATAGCAGTTGATATTTTATTATTTATCTTTATTTAATATCAACATATTAAGTTTAGATACTAATATTAATACTAATGTCAGAGGCTCAACTAATCAAGACCAAGTCTAACTATTTAATAACACTAATAATATTTTCCTAAAATTATGTCTAAATTTAATTTTTATTATTAATCACAATATGTATTATTACATACTGTACATTACATGTGATGCCTAAACTCAAGTGAACTTTTAGTTCTTTTAGTAACTTTTAGGACTTTTTTAGGATAGTATTTTTTTTAAGCAACTATATCACATTTTTAAATTGCCCATTTATCAACCTTAAGGTGAAAATACACTTACAGGCCACTATATTAGGTACACCTTACCAGTACCGGGTTGAACCCCCCTTTTGCCTTCAGAACTGCCTTAATCCTTCGTGGCATAGATTCAACAAGGTACTGGAAATATTCTTCAGATATTTTGGTCCATATTAACATGATAGCATCACGCAGTTGCTGCAGATTTGTTGGCTGCACATCCATGATGCAAATCTCCCATTTCACCACATCCCAAAGGTGCTCTATTGGATTAAGATTTGGTGACTGTGGAGGCCATTGAGTACAGTGAACTCATTGTCATGTTCAAGAAATCAGTCTGAGATGATTCACGCTTTATGACATGGTGCGTTATCCTGCTGGAAGTAGCCATCAGAAGATGGGTACACTGTGGTCATAAAGAGATGGATGTGTCAGCAACAATACTAAGATTTGACATGACACACAATTGGTACTAATGTGCCCAAAGTGTGCCAAGAAAATATCCCGCACACCATTACACCACCACCACCAGCATGAACCATTGATACAAGGCAGGATGGATCTATGCTTTCATATTGTTGACACCAAATTCTGACCTACCATACGAATGTTGCAGCAGAAATCGAGACTCATCAGACCAGGTAATGTTTTTCCAATCTTCTATTGTCCAATTTTGGTGAGCCTGTGTGAATTGTAGCCTCAGTTTCCTGTTTTTAGCTGACAGGAGTGGCACAATCTTCAACGCGTTGTGTGTTCAGAGATGCTCTTCTGCATACCTTGGTTGTAACGAGTGGTTATTTGAGTTACTGTTGCCTTTCGATCAGCTGGAACCAGACTGGCCATTCTCCTCTGACCTCTAGCATCAACAAGACTCCTTTTCGGGCCATCCTCTGTAAACCCTAGAGATAATTGTGCGTGGAAATCCCATTAGATCAGCAGTTTCTGAAATACTCAAACCAGCCCGCCTGGCACCAACAACCATGCCACGTTCAAAGTCACTTAAATCACTCTTCTTCCCCATTCTGATGCTCGGTTTGAACTGCAGCAGATCGTCTTGACCATGTCTACATGCCCAAATGCATTGAGTTGCTGCCATGTGATTGGTTGTTTAGAAATGTGTGTTAAAGAGCAGTTGGACAGGTGTACCTAGTAAAGTGGCCAGTGAGTGTAAGTATCAGCTTATAACAATCAAAGATAAAATGATAAAGATAAACGTAAACCTATTAAATCACTGAAACTGGACTAAAAAACATAAGTTCATGAGTTTATTTTGATATTATAGTGATTTTGGGTCGATTAACTAGTAACAATTTTCAGGCATTTTCTGAGCAAATGTAACTCCTCGGAAACAAAATGTTTTTTTTGGTCTGATCCAATATATGCCAAGGAAAATGACTGTTTTTGATATGATTTAACTACATATGGCTACATCTCCTGCATCACCAAAAGGCCAGCAATGAGAACCAGTCCCCGCATGCATTTAATATAGTCAAATCCCCCAACGTGCTTTCACCAGCTTTTACATGGAAAGCTCAGAGACTTTAGAGGAAAGACAGACAGTAAAACTATTTGATGTGAAAAATGTTTCCTAAGCTGTGTGTGAATGACAGCAGAGCAGAGAAAGGACACACACACAAACACACAAACACCTTACCTGCGCTTGAGAGACCGTGTGGAATGATCAAGAGCGAAAGAACGAGGCCTCAGCGGCCGCTGACACACAGGGGAGGAAGAAGCCGGAGAGGAGGAAGGACTGATCAAAATACAGAAAGGATGGAAAAGATAAATGAAGCCACAAAGGGATACAAAAAGCACAGAATGAATAAAGCAGAACACACAGTACAGCTGCCCTGGAGTAAACTTTTCATTGGTTGGTAAGTTGCAAAAAAAAAAAAAAACAGTCCATGCATTTTTATGTAACCTTGTAATGTTATACTTTGTATTACACAAATGTTCAGACAATCTCATTGATGCTATTTTTAAGCCCATCCATAATCATACCTTTGGCTGCAGCTCATTTTATTTTGTACATTTATGTTAATTACATTTAATATCTTAAACATTTATCATTATGGTTTAGTATGTCTCTGTAATGTAAACAATGTTACAAATTAGGGCTGCACAGTATATCGTTTCAGCATCGATATCGCAATGTTAACATTCGCAATAGTCACATCGCAAGTATACGCAATGTTGAGTCTGGATTATAATTTATCATTTTGTAAGTGTTTTTTGAGGCCTGTGACTGTGTGAGCTTAAGAAATAAGAAATTGTACCGTTTGTAACTTAACAAATTAATATGATTATTTTATTGAGTTGTTTATAAAAGACTATGCAAAGAAAATGCTATTTATTATATATTTTAAACAGTATCCTACAGAATCATCCCAATCAATCTAAAATTATCATCAATTCTTTCCAAATAGTTATTCATCTTGTATTCATATTGCTATATATATATATATATATATATATATATATATATATATATATATCACAGAATAAAAAAAATATCGCAATGTTAGATTCTTCCAATATTGTGCAGCCCTATTACAAATAAGATTATTTATCAGCCCTAAAGCCCTGTTTACAGTAATACTGTACGTTTCAGTTTTAAAATGGCGTTTTAGAATAAAAATGATCCGCGTCAACACTGGCGTTTTATCTAGCATTTCTGAACAACTCTCCGTCCACACTACACTGCTGAAAACGCACATCACGTGACTACACACCATCTGGCATGCACGATAAGAGCTGCGCATGTCGGACTGTTCATCAAGGATCTACCGCTGGATCTAATCTCACTATATTTATCAAACATGATATTTAATTCATCTTGTTGTCTATATCTTACGACATATTCCCCGACTTTGGTCTGTTGAATCTTTTACTTGTTCTCAGGTAACGTGTTTTGGCTGAGCGCAAAGATAAGTTAATATATTCATTTATGTACCCACGTACACTGATTCTGCACATTGACTGATTGCTTACTTTTATTTCCTATAATGTAAAAACTTGTTGTATGTTATACTTTTATAATGGCAATTACTGATTATTAAAACTGATATTCAGCAAAAGAGACAGGGTATGTTGAGTATTTTTCAATGAAAATGAAAGGAGGGAGTTATGTTATAGGCTCTGTTTTGTTTTTAATATGCATATAATGAAAATAACAATCATATAAATATGCAGCTACACGACGCCTCAACATTTTTGGTGTCTGTTAAGTTGCTAATATCAAAATAAAAATAGGCAGTTCCTTATATCATGTTTTAATTATATTGTTAAGATAGTGAAACAACATAGCCATGGTGATGCAAATAAGATTATAAAATACACTGTTCCCTTTGAAGATTTTCCCAACATGTCCTCGGGAGTTCCACAACTTACAAGGAGAGGATGCAAGACTAAACTGTATGTAGGCTACTTAATATTGAGGAAAAAGCCCCAATCAAATAGGTGAATGTCAGCAGACCCACCTCAGTTTTCAGATGTCTCCGTTTCCCCCATCCACACTAACACAGAGCAGCAGTGTTTTAAAATGAAAACAGCCTCTTAAGCATTTTCAAAAAGCTCCGTTTTTGGCGCTCGAAAGTGTGGACGGAAGACGTAACCGTAGCAAAACTTACGCGTTTTAAAACTAAAACGTATTAGTTTACACGGGGCCTAAAACTTAAACCTTTTTCTCTTCATTCAAGTAATAAACCCCTTGTGTACTGTTCAAATTGACCAAAACATTTCAATATATCGAAGTCTACGAGGCAAAATTAGCCACCAATATAACGAAAGAATAGTAAATTCCAGAGTGTATTGCTGAATTTTTTTGCTTAAATTTTCAAAGCATTTTCCCAAAATATGTGTCAAAATAAGATTTGTCACAAAAAATCATTCCATTTGCTGAAGCACAGAGAAAGTTGTGGCCAAATTAAGACTCAAAATCCCCTTAAGGCCCGTGCACACCGAGACGTTTTTTGCTCGAGTTTTCCGTCGACGTTTAACGCCCCATGACTAAATAAAGGGCATCAATGTGATGGTGCACACCAACGCGCAAAACGGCAGGCGCAAAAGCGTCATTAAAAAAAAAAAAAAAACGCCTCATGCTCGTTTTTTGTTTTGACACGCCGCGCGAAAACCTTCTCCACCAATCAGATTGGCACTTTTGTTCACGTGCATGGAGCTGCTGAAATTACAGTAAACAGCACTTGGAGGCGCTCAAGCGCAACACTGTCAATGCGAGCGCACATTGAAGAAGATGCCCAGATGCGATATGAACGTAGAGCTGCTTATTGCACTAAAGAACAATAATCATTTCTTTATCGCTAGAGCTGGCGCTGCTACTTGAACCATCTATAACAACAAGCGTGTCAACTTTGTCTTTTTCTTTTGTGTTACAAGCGGGTGTCAGAAGCTTAAAGTTGTATAGCGTCATCTAACGTCAAGGAGTGATTTTGCATACTCTTCTGCCCGTCGCCTGTGAAAATCGGGTTGTTGCTAGATCGGATACATTTGCAGCTGTAGATTAACGAGAATTATTTATGTTATTTATGAAATTTCCGATTTATTGTATTTTATTAACGTCTTTAATAAAAAAATTAATTATTGTTATACAGTGTCATAAAAAAATTCTGCTATATTAATGTGCATATCGCACTTCCGGCCAGCCGCGTATATGATCTAGACTTTACCTGAAAATCGCTTGGGTTTGAATCTGGAAAAACATCTTGGAAAACGCTGACAATAAATGCAAACGAAAAGCGTCCCGGTGTGTACGAGCCTTTAGAGTGGATAAAAACATCCCCACCAGCACACAAGGCTTATAAAATAAATAATAAATATGTTAAATGTCGGCTTAAATGAAGGACTATTAGTTGACTGGGAAAATTTATATTCAGGGGCATATAAGTGTTTTAAATCTCTGTAGTTTTTAATTTGATTGAGTCATTTGCTTTTGCAATGCTCCATGGAATTATATCCTTTTACCCACATACTCTCATAGCTTAGTGTTTTTGTTTGATTTTCATAAACATCTGTCTTAAAGGTCCCGTGAAGTGCTTTGAAGTTTGCATTTTTTTCGATGTTTGACGTAATCTCAACGAAACATGATGAAAGTGTGGGATATATAGTAGCTCCTCCCCTTTTTATAAAACAACCAATAGTGTCCATACGTCACGACTTAACAAGTGGATATTATTAGCTCCCTTAAGCAATTTTTTTTTTTTGCTTAAGTGAGACAATATTTTTTGTCTACAAAATAAACCATTGTTATACAATAATTTGCCGAATTACCTTAACTTGCCTAGTTAACCTAATTAACCCTTTAAGTGTCAGATACTAAAGAGCATTTGATTGGTTATGATGTGATGAGAAACTGTATTTTGAGTTTATATGAATAAAATCATTGATCTATTTGAGCGGAAATGAAAAACTACAAGCTTTAAATGTTCATATCAGTTTTTTTATCTTCTAAATGCGAATTTTGTCACTTATTTGAAGTGCACTAGATTATATATACAGTGCTCAGCATAATTGAGCACACCCAATATTTGTATTAATTTATCAGTAAATATAGGTCATATATTACATTTTTGGTACATTTAAACTAAATAGATTTGGTAAATGGATATATTTATTAAAATAATATTTTAGTCACCAAACATCTTTAAAAATAGAAAGAAAACACATTTAAATTCATGCAAAATATTGGCAAAAAAAATTGCCATCTTCTTTAAATCTATGCATTTTTAAACCAGTAGGCATCTTAATGTAATGTCCATGGCGTGATTTATGCACATGACGTATGCCACAATTTTATAATAGTTTGTATTGGTTTTGTGGTGAATGTTTCGCATTCTCTCTCTATCTCTCTTGTTAACATGCTTAAATACTTGTGCTATATGACAATATAAAAGCTTTTTTAGACTTTGTGTATGAGATTTAAGGTTTGGGACTGTTCCGAAATGAAAGCGCCAGAGTTGACGTCATTCACTAGGGTTTTTAAAGAGCCCCTATTATGGGTTTCTGAAAATGACCTTCCATGTAGTGTATAACACAGCTCTAAGTGAAGTGAAATATCTAGCTAAGGCATAAATCTGAAAGTGGACAGTTTTTAAAACTATTGATTCATCTAAAAAAAAAAAAAAAAAAAAAAAAAAAAAAAAAAGAGTTGACTCATCATGGTTTAATGAATAGTCTTGATAACGAGTCTTTAGTTACCCGGGGAAACCCGGGGAAATTTAAACCTGCGGCCCCGCCCACTAACACAGCAGCAAAGACAAACAGATCTTGAAGTCTTGTCATGAGTCATAAAGACACTGTGCTTATCTGGATATTATTGGATGTGTGAGGGAAAGGAGTAGTTCAGAAATCTGCACACTTACAATGGGCAATTTGTCTGACATTTGTTAAAGGATAGATCAGAAAAGACCCGGAGATGTATGAGACTGACAGAGCTGGACAGGAACACAGCTCATGGATTAGTTTCATCCTCCATTTTGTAGTGGACAGACAATACACCAGGGGTGCGGGCAAAATAAGTAGTTTATTAGGCACAAAGTCAAACAAAGGCAGGCTGCTGCACACTGGGCTTCGGGCTGATGCGCAGCACTGGAAAGACTTACGAAGGCTAAAGGTGAGCACAATGGGAGACCGCAGAGATAGGTTGTCAGAGAACAGAGGAGGAGCGCTGGTGAGTGCTACAACCCCCCGGCTGAGGATGTGATCATTGAGCAAAGCAGAGTACAGGTAAGCCCTGAGAACATATAACACTTCACGCAAGAGGTGCCACAGCAATGATTGCAAATAGAAATGATCCACATGTTTTGTTACTTGTAACCGCTTGTACTGTATCAGGTTAACTCTTTATATTCTCATATCGCGTCTAAAGCCTAGTTCACACTACAGGATTTTAAACATCGGCAGATCGATGTGCAGTTCACACTACATGACTTGATTTTGTGTCTTAATATCACTGTGGTGTTTACACTACGCAACACTTCGTAAATGATCCACAAGAAGGGGGTCACACACTACATGATCTGACAACAACTTGGTTCAGTCAAGCTACCAAACCACAGCCAATGAAATTTTGAGGGATGGATCGTCAGAAAAAGCTGAACACTATTAGCTGCTTGTGTGCTGATTACATCACTGACAGCGTTTCAAGCTTTCAACGGAGCATTTCAAAACATCATCAGTCAGCTGATGCATCAGCGGATCAATCACTCACCTGCAAAGTTCAAGTAGAAAGATAGTTTTTAATTTTTGTAATTTTATAACTCTTTAAAATAAAACTGACATATCTATAACACGCTGACGTTTTCTAAATATCTGTGTATTTCTTTCTAACATTGTTATTTTTTTTAAATTACAAAACAGTAAAGAACTGAGCATGTCTACCTTTAATTACCATATTGGTCAAAACGAATGCATGCATGTCTGCTTCTTTTCGCTGTGACTTTAAATATGCATGCATTTTTGCCTAGCAACTTCCTGCTAAAATAAACAAAAC
Source organism: Danio tinwini (assembly GCA_903798205.1). Classification (NCBI taxonomy): domain Eukaryota; kingdom Metazoa; phylum Chordata; class Actinopteri; order Cypriniformes; family Danionidae; genus Danio; species Danio tinwini. Next base: position 9,055,723 of record CAIGQZ010032649.1, on the reverse strand, counting down.
TTTCTGATAGTAAAAACATAAATTTACTTCAGATATATATTTCAAAACAGCATATTCTGTGCCACGAAATAGCTCCTGTTTGAAAGTGAAAATGAAAGTGAGGCTCAGACCTTTGCATGTTCTAGTATCTTAACTACATATTTATAGGCTGTATTACCAAAAAAGATCATATTTTAGGGTAATGCTGTATCATAAAATATGATGACAGACATTCAAAGCTTAATTTTAATATCGCAATAGAAGTTTTAAATGTAAATATGATATGAGAAAGGTCAGAATGACCGTTATGGTAATTCTAATAATTACAAAACTGTAGTTCCATTGTTAATATAGCCTAATCTCCTGTCCGTTTTAACACAGACTGAAGCAAGTGCATTGATGCCCATTCTGGCCAATCACAGACATTTCTGTTCAGCTCCTGAACACACGGCCATTCAGCTCATGCTGATATGCTCTCTCATTGGCTGCAGCTCGTCACTACATCTGACCACACGTGAGGTCGAGTTGGCCGACTGCTCTGGAATATTTAGCATGCTAAATATTGGATTTTCGTCTGCGAGGTGTCGGCGACGCTTCACCGAGCCTCTTTGACGCGTTGTTTAGTAGTTCACACATAAAGACTGCCGAGCACCGTGCACCCGCAGATTTTCCCCGATCTGTTGGCGAGCTCGTTAACTTCCAAATTGGGCTCAAATCAGGCTTAAAATCTTGTAGTGTGAACTAGGCATAATGCCACGTTGAAAACGCTCGTGAGCTCGTTCCACTGCCGTTTGTCGTTTCTATGGCCACCGTTAGCTGATCCTACACACACGCAGCGGTCAAGGTTCAGAATAGTTTAGCTTTTTCTGCTGTGTGGATTAATATTGAATTTGTGTCATAGTTAAGCATAGAGTAATATGCTGGTGTTTAACTGCACTGCTTTCGGGGGTGATGTGTCTGAATAACACTGTTGAGAACCGGGTACTGTTTACTGTGGTGTTAGTAAGTTTACTATGAAGCGTGTTTCGGACGTCCGCTGCGATCAGATCCTATACCAATGTTAGCGACCTGGAGGCTTGTCATTGGTCATGAAAGTAGAAAACATGAAAGTGTTTTTTGACCTTGATGCATATATGACCCTTATTAAATATGACCCTTTTTAATGTGTAATAGGGGCTCTTTAATGGTGCGCGACTCGCATTAATAGGTGAAAATCCGATCTACCTGATTACACTGTACACACGAGGGCGCAGATCTGATTCATATCGGATACATTTGCACATATGATCAAGGTCTGAATCAGATTTGAGTAAATCAGAACCCATGTGATTGTTTCCAGCTTACACGTACATGGGCCATATCCGATCTATGCAACATGGGAGAAAAAAAATCTGAATTAAGTTACTTGAACCATGCAGTGTAAATGCAGCCTTTGTAAACGTTTATTAATACCATTTGTTGAGTCTCCTCATACAGTTTGATAGAGCGCTTGGACCAGGAAATAAAAGTTACCATGACCGATGTCCACCACACAATTTTAGTTTTCCTGGAACATGACATTAAACAGTGGGGTGTGGAACGGTCATTAAACAGTGATAGCACAAAAAAGAGCATCACATTTCTGAACAGTCTTTAACTATTTTGTACCATATATACCGTTATAGGTCAGTCATGGATAATAAAAACATGTAGCTACAAACATAAATCGGATAAACAATCACTATTCAGTTCACTTTTCTATTATTGTAAAGTGAAAAAATAATAATTTAATGACCTACTCAGTCTAATCTTCAAGAGCCCACAGTAGCTCTTCCGTCATGTTATCTGGCTGACTTGAGATCGTTTTGCTTCATCTCCCGCTATCCTGATCCATTCACGCAGTTTCATCCCTTACTATGCCATTATTTATTTTTGCTGCTCATTGCGCGCAAAACATTCATTAACCAATGAGAGTGAATGTAAACATAAGAAAGCAGATTGGCTGAAAATATTGTTGACGGGCCAATAGTTAAACATGACTTTTGCTTTAACTTGCGCATGGTGACTAGTCACATGCGCACAAACACAATCCACACAGCCTTCGCTTGCACTCAATTATGCGTGTAGGTATTCACTACACACAAGTTAATGCCAGATCCATTGAAATAAATACCGGAAAGCAAAACACGAATATCTGACATTTTCTTGAGCAGGACCTAGCAAGATCCAGCTCAAATTAAGCACTGCAGGAAATACTGTGACAAATTCCTTGCTCTGTTGAACACTATTTTGGAAATATTTTAAATAGAAAAAAGTTGCTAATAATTTTGACTTCAACTGTAAATAATTAGAAAATTAAAATGTAAAAAAAATAAATAAATTGAAAAATAATTAGCAAAATTGGTAATTCGTATTTAGTCCACAGATAAAAAATATAAAAAAATGACCAAAAGAATCAACTAGCACACAGGCACACACACAGAAACACATGCACAAACAAACACACACAAACACACACAGGGTCTCACTTGCTCTGGTGTGGGGAGTCTGTGCTGACGGAGTAGTGTCGGACCAGTTTGGGTTTGTTGGCAGCAGTGGGCTGTAGAGGAGGGAGGCTCGGCTCAGAGGACGACAGCATGGGAGAGTGACTGATTGTGCTTGCGCGTCTCCTGAAACCCTGAGGCGGACTCTCAGGATCCTCCTGACCCCTGTCAGAGCCTTCAAGATGCTTCAGATTCCCTGTGGAATTGTGGGAGCGCAGCGGACTGGAGGGAAGCAGAGAGCAGAGCGGCTCTTGCAATAATGTTTCCTTAAAAACGAAACAGAAGTTTGACAGAACATAAGAAATCATGCTGGAAACAATGTTGTAAAAAAGACAGTAAGTTAATGTAAGTGGATATAACTGTGACTGAAACATCTTAAACATGGATTCTGCAGGTTTCTAAGTGCTATTATGTAAGACTTTTTAATACCACACAGAATGAAATTTAAGACCAACTGTATAATATATTTTTTATAGCACAGAATTCGCAAAAAAACACACAACCAATTAATTACCATCCTTAACACTCTTTGTTTTAGTAATATAATTAAAAATAATTTAATTTATAATTGGGAATCACCAGTCAAGCCGGTCATGCAAACAATTGTCAGATTCTGGTCCCTGGTCAGCTGAACGATGCATCTCTAGTTCTTTATTTGCTAATATATGGGTTGACGCAGATGTCAACAGCTATTACAGAGTGAAATCCCCACAAAATCTGCTTGCGCAAACAAAATCCCTATGAGCATTTATTTTATTGGGTTCGTTCTGAGTGAAAATTAGTCAGAGAAACAAGAAACAAAATCTATTTAATGGAGGATGTTTGATTTTATGCAACTTAAGGACATCTTTGAAATGCAGATTTATGACATTTAAGACTAATTAGGGCCTTATATTTATACTATTAAATTTAAGACTTTAAGGATCTGCAGACACCCTGATAACTAACAAATAGCTCTAAAAATCCTTGTATATAACGCAAAGTTGCAAAGCAGTAATATTCCAACATCAGTGAACAATAATGTGGTTAATAAGTGCCAAATATCTCAATTCATTTTTATTTCTTCTAAAAATAAAGATATAAAATGACAGACTTCACAACGGTTTACATTTTTAAAAAGAAAATTACTTTTATAGAAATACAACTGATCAAACATTTCATAATTTAGGTGTATTTAATGGTGAATTGCTGCAATATTTGTGGAGAAGTGTGTAAACTTTCTGTTGTGTTTTCCCTGTTAAACTTCATTATATGTCAGCTAATATTCCAGATGTGTGCTCTAATTATTTAGATGATAAAAGTACACTATACCACTGCCTCTGGCAATGTCCTAAAACACAAAAGTTTTGGAAAGAGATAATTGAATGTATGTCAGACATGTTTAATATCAAAATCCCTTTGAATGCCAAGCTCTGATCCTATGGAACTTACAATTGGAAAGACAAAAAAAAATTGAATTTTGGTTTTCTCCAAGCTAGAAGGGTTTTGCTCTAATAGATTTTGCTCTTTTCATAGAACTGTGGAAAAAAGATATATTGAATTGTATTGGACTGGAGAGACTAACTTATATCCTCAAAGGCAAGGAGGACTTTGACTATCTTTGGAAACCATATATGAATAGTATGTAAATTGTGTGTTTGTAAACATGTAGTTTTATTGTTTTAGTTGTTTATTAGAAGGTTGTGGAATTGTGTACTGTTTTGTAGGCTGCATTGGTTTTGTATGCCTAGTTGTTTGGGGGGGTAATAAACTTATTTGGGGGAAAAAACTATCAACAATTCATCTATTATTAATTTAGGGCAGAATGGTGGCGCAGTGGAAAGAAGGTTGCTGGTTTGAGCCTCGGCTGGGTCAGTTGGCATTTCTGTGTGGAGTTTGCATGTTCTCCCCGTGTTGGCATAATTTTTCTCTAGGTGCTCCAATTTTCCCCACAGTCCAAAGACATGTGCTGTAGGTGAATTGGGTGAGCTAAATTGTCCATAGTGTATGTGTGTGAATGGAAGTGTATGGGTGTTTCCCAGTGATGGGTTGCAGCTGTTAGGGCCTCCGCTGTGTAAAACATATTGTGGATAAGTTGGCGGTTAATTCCGCTGTGGCAACCCCAGATTATTAAAGGGACTAAGCCAAAAAGAAAATGAATGAATGAATGAATTTTTATTTAGCTCAGTCTTGAATTAGTTTATGACAGAAAACATATAGATAACGTGAGTGATCTGCAAACCTGATGTGTGCTGCTCAGTGTGGTGGAACTGGAGGAGTTGCTCTCTCCTTCACTGTTTTCCCTCTGGGATTTTGACTTATTGCCACCCTGTTATATGAACACAAACGATATTAAAGTCCATTTGCACAGTTAAACATACTGAAGTCACAAAATCTGCCTAAGGCCTGCATACTTTGAATGTTAGGTGCAGATGAGGACATATTGTAAAAAATGTGCACGTACCTTCCAGATCCCCTCCAGTGACTCAGTGAGGGATCTTTTCGCTCTAGACTTGAACTCCTCCAGACGCACACGGCTGGAACTCGCACTGCTTTCAGCATTCAGAACAACATCCTGAGAAGTGCAACACATGCAGGTGCACACTTTTATATATGAACAGGCACTGACACCAAATAGTAATCAAAACCAGGCTGTATATTTAGCAAGTTTCAAAATTCACTTTTTTTTTAAATATTCGGTCTGAACGTTATGACGGAGACGCGGTGACGCAGTAGGTAGTGCTGTCGCCTCACAACAAGAAGGTCACTGGTTTGAGCCTCAGCTGTAGGGGTGAAACGGATCACTGTTGATCCGTGATCCGTACAGATCCCAACTCACGGTTCGCAACGCACGTGACCCGCGAATTAATAATTTATTTTGAACTTGTCGGTTAATCCAACATTTATAACCATTGCAGTATCGATGACCAAAAGATTCAAATACACATGAATTTAACACCTGTACTTCACGTGTATTTTATGCGTACTTTACGCGTGAAAAATTAACGTGTGTATTACGTGTAAAGTACACGTACTTGACGTGTTAAATACACGTTAAATACACGAAACCAACGCGTGATTCAGACCACAGTTTCTGGTTTAAATGGGTTAATCTCATTGGCTGCATAAAAACCTGGGGTGTGTCACCTTTGCTACCACCATTTAGCATTATGAAACCTCCTACCAATTTGTCTTTTCTGTTTTGTTATTTTCAAACATTAAGTCTTTATTTTTATATATTTACTTCTTTTATGTCTTTTGGAGTTGTAAAAGAAATTCAATACCAGTCATTAAATTTACTGTCAAAGAATACCATAAAAGTTACCATTAAACAATCTTTAAGGTGGGGAAACCAATTACATTAAAGGTTCTTAATTAACAGGTTTAGAAGCATTGTAATAAATATCTTTGGAAAAGAATGTGAGGTTTTTGTACTTAAATTTATGACCAGCAGATGGTGCTTGTTTAAACCTTTATATTATATTATATTATATTATATTATATTATATTATATTATATT
>CAIGQZ010032649.1:9029666-9045096 GCA_903798205.1 Danio tinwini | reverse complement strand
TATATTATATTATATTATATTATATTATATTATATTATATTATATTAATATGCAATGGTAACTTACTCCAAATCAGTGGCGTAGAGGACTGGCACGCAGGCCAAAAAGAAAACATTAACATTAACAGAATAAATTTCTATTTGACTTAATGTCCAATAAAAATAATATAATCCATTACATCCCATACACAAAACATGTTTCACTAATAACTCACATTAACACTACACTTAAGGCTGACCATTTTAATAACTGTAATTTGATAACTGTTAAAATAAAACCCACATATCAATATCCTGACTTTTGCTAAACCTACTGTATATTTCTTTCAAGCATTATTATTTTATTTTAAACTACAAAACACAAGAGTTTCTGATTATGTACCTTGAACTACTGCGGTCAGAATTAACTCTTGTTTTTCTTTCCCCCGTGCATTTGAATATGCAATTGAATACTTGAATATGCCCGCTAACATAAATATAACTTTATGATAGAAAAACATAACTTTACTTCATATATGTTTTTCAAAACAACCTATTAAGTTCCACAAAAAAAAATTGCTTTCCCGATGTTGCAGTGAAAGCGAGGTGCACCAGCGGTAGCATACACATTTATTGGTTGTATCACCAAAAGTAATAATAAATGCAACGTTGAACAGACATGGCTACAAGTAGGTCAAGATGTGTTTGTTGGAATGATAGTTCAGCAACGAGTTTAGTCCTTTTTTGAGTAACTGGTATGGCCATAGATAGAATTCTGGTTGTTCCAGTGCTAACAAAACCATATTAAAAAGAGTGTATCAGACGGGACATCAAAGCACACCCATTTGCGCTCTTGCAAGAGTAACTGTTGTGTTTTTAAAATAGTCATTTTATTTTAAAACAAACACTGTGGGCCCTATCATACCACCCGGTGATGCAATTGTTGTTTGCTAGTTTCAGCTCAACGCAAGAGTCATTTCGACGTTTTGCACCACACTGTTTAAATAGCAAACGCATTTGCGCTCATATGTGCGCCCATAGGTGTTCTGGTCTAAAAAAAAGGAGTGTTGAGGCACATTGCTGGCGCATTGCTATTTTGAGAAACTAGAATGTTTAATAAACCAGCTAAGAGGAGGTCTAAGTCCAGCATAGAGCACGTTAGTTGTGCGCCTTGCTTAAACATTGCTTAATACACATATCTTTTTTTTAAATAAACTACATAAATATAACAACTACTGCCTTCATCTAGGGGGGCTTCTCCAGTTTTTTCATGACAAATTGCTTTTGTATAATGTTATTATTAGCTGTATTATTTATTATAAGCATATTTATATTTGTTTTATTAAAAACAAGCTTAGATTTGCTCACCTGTCAGGTTTTAGACCATTAGGGGCACAGCATGTGTATTTGGATAAAATTCATTTTTTTGACCACACTTCATTATTATTGTTCATTTATTTGTTTGCTGGAAATTAGAACTGAATTTAGAAATAGTTCTGAAACAAATCTTTGCGCTTAACAAATGAAATTAATTATGTATAGGCTATGGATGTCTGTGGGTACAACACCTTTTCTTATCCACGAGAGTGAAAGGGAAAGTAAACAATGAGGAGGCTCATTCTCTCATTCTCGTGCTGTAGATGCTCTGTTTAACTGTTTTCTCGCTAGTGAAGCGCTCAGTTATTCCACCATTACAAAGTCTGTCATGTAAATAGCAAATGCGCTATGGAGCGACGCAACTGGAATGGGAGATGAACCTCTGATTGGTTTATTCTCAAAACACACCTATAACTCATTAGGAGAATAAGCTCAACCCTGTTAGACCATGCGCCGCACTGACATCACCAGCCACCCCACATGTATGATACTCTAAAATATTTTTGTTTGTTATTATGTGTTTGTGCTTATAGAATTTTCATTTGTGATGCTTTATTTTTAGATATTAAAATAGCCTAGGCCAATATGTTATTCTGAGATCTTTTTTTATCAGAAAAAAAAAAACATGAAACCCGGCCATCATGTTGACAGATTCTGGAAAGGGTGATCTACGTTTGTGCCCAAGTCATTATACACTCTAATAAAATGTTATACACTCTAATATGCTATTAAAATTCTAAACTTTTAGTGATAGCCTATAAACAACATCTGAGTGAGTGTTATGGGCATATCAAACGGTAATATTAAACAACAGAGGTATTTCGCACCTGTAGTAGCCTCTCTGTAAAAATTAGAGCGAAAATAATACAATAAAACAGTGTTATATTCGTAAAGAAAAGCATTCAAATAAGTTTTATTTATAATGACATAAATTTGCCCACCATTTAAGCTTGTAATGTTTTTTTTTACTCCAGAAATATTATCTGTCGAATAAGCTTACGGTATATAATAATAATAATAATAATAAAAATAATAACTGAATATAACTAAAATATGACAAAATATTGCATGTTTGTCTTTTATTAAGCTAAATCAAAATGGTCAAAATAAGATCCTACATCCTGTGCTAAAAACACAGTGTTTAACAATTAGGTGAATGCAAATATTTTTTATGATTATTATTATTATTATTATTAATTGTAATTAATTAAGCAGTTATTTATTTTTATTTTATTGCCATTTGGACCTTGTTCTTTTATGACAAACACAATCACGAAAACCAAAACTTATCTGTGGAAAACACGTGTGCATGTGTTCCGGCGATTATATTTTCGTGCTCATTTGTAGGAGGCTTGTGTGTTGTTGGTAAAAAAATATATGGATTGTCTAACCCCATTATTTTGTTCATTATTTGGTCAAAACCAAAAAGTGTTACATTGTACCCCGCTCTCCTCTATTTTCTGTAAATAAATAAAAATGTTCTTAATTCTCAGTGGTTTGTGTTTTGGTTTATATCTTGGGGAGAGAGGGCAAGGGCATCCTTTTTCCCTTGTAGTCATGTTTTTGGTTAAACTTTTTAATTAAGGATATTAAATTTAATTTGTAACAACTTGAACAGAACCATTATTAAAGGAAGGCACGCTATGGACACTTTAAAAATGTAAAATGCAGAATTACAGAAATTAACAACCTTCATTGTTTTGGCCTGTGGGCCAGTCCTCTTCACCACTGGTTCTGAATAGGTTACAATGATTGCATATCAATATAATATAATAAAAGGGTTGAAACAAGCACCACCTGCTGGTCATAAATTTAAGTACAAAAACCTCACATTGTTTTCTAAAGATATTTATTACAATGCTTCATTTCCTAATCCTGTAAAGTAAGTTTAATGTAGTTGGTTTCCCCACCTTAAAGTTGATTGTTTAATGGTAACTTTTATGGTACTCTTTGACGGTAAGTTTAATGACTGGTATTGAATGTCTTCTACTACTCCAAAAGACATAAAAGAAGTAAAAAGAATTGCTCATTAAATATATAACAATAAAGACCTAATGTTTTAAAATAACAAAACAGAAAAGACAAATAGGTAGGAGGTTTCATAATGCTAAACAGTGGTAGCAAAGGTGACAAACCCCAGGTTTAGAGAAATGGTTTTAGCTAATTTAACGTGTTTTCTGTCACTGCCTGTTTAGCCTGCTTTAATCCATTCAGTGTAAAGCTGCACAATTAAACATCATTGATCGTGATCTCAGTTTAAACCTGCACAACATGAACGATAAATAATAATGATTTGCATATGTTTATTAATCCTTCACAGCGCTGCATTCAAATCTGCATCGAGAGAGATTCAGTTTTTACACTTTTTCAGTGTAAATTAAATAACACATAAGTGCTGGGAGAACAGTTTATATTTCATATATAAACACTGATGTTTATTGTAAAGATTAAAATCAAAGTTTAATAAAAAAAAAATGACGCTGGTGAATTTTTGACGCTGGTGAAAGCAATTACATTGTGTAACCAACAGATGGCGACAAACAACCATTAAAATTATGTCACTGAGTAGGTTTTCAAAAATAATACACCTACAGTATAATAAAACGAAGTTTTATGTGTGAATTGTTAAATCCTTAATTGAAGATAAATATGATCTGTTGTATGTTAGATTTCTATATTTAGCATTATCAGCAACAGTAGCAAAGATCATATTTCATATAGAATACTTTTCTTTTTTCAGCTGATTATCTCTTGATTTTTATTTTAATTAACATTACAGGTTCTAAGTTCTGTTTGTTAAAAGCAATGTTTTTGCAGTAATATTTTTATATAAATGGAAAGCAAATGACATTTGTCTCCTCACTTTTTTGCTGATCCAAAAAAATGGTCTGATCCATGACTAAAAAAACGTAGTGTGATCGGAACTGCAGATTTGTTATCAGTTACACCAATACTCAGTTGGCATTTCTGTGTGGAGTTTGCATATTCTCCTCATGTTCGTGTGGGTTTCCTCCGGGTGCTCCGGTTTCCCCCACAAGTCCAAAGACATGCGGTACAGGTGAATTGGCTAAGCTAAAATTGTCAGTAGTGTATGAGTGTTAAAGAGATTGTATGGGTGTCTCAGTGATGGGTTGCAGCTGGAAGGGTAAAACGTTCTGGAAAAGTTGGCGGTCCATTCCGCTGTGGCGACCACAGATTAATATAAAGCGATTAAGCCGAAAAGAAAATGAATGAATGAATGAATGAACGTTATGACCAAAAAATGATCACGACAGTTCATATTGATACTATATAATTATAATTAATAATACTCTATATTGATATTTATAATGAACAAAAAACTCTACTCTAAATATCTAAATATCTTTTATTGTCAAAACATGACAAACACACATAAACCAGACAAAACTTGTATAGTTTTAAGACTGATTAATATTATAAAACTTGCATTGAATAAACTTGAAATCTTGTTTTTTCCTTAACAAAATGTTTGAACAGAGAAGTTCAGGTCCTAATCCCTCAAGGTTCTAACATGTTGTTTTCAAATCATGTAACTTTTGCAAGTGCACATTTACGCTGAGTAAAACAATAATATGTGTAAAACTATTTATTTAAATATTTTCTTAATTAAAATAATACACTGTCACCTATAAAACCATACCTTTAGATAACCAAAATAATAGGTTAACCATGAAAAAGCACCTAATTACATATTGAAATATGAGTGTTTAATTTTCATGAAAATTGTCAGAAAAGCACTAGGTTGAAAATATTAAATAGAAATGTAAATGTACGAATGCTACAGTATAGCTTAATATCAACAATTACTGTATTTACTCCTTCAATATGCTTAATACATGTATACATTAATTAAATAATGCAACTCATATTTATATCTACCAATCCCGCCACAATACCATGCTGAAGTTACTGGTACTGCAGTAAATACATGGTAAATCTATAGAATAGCCTATAGAATCTATAGAATATGTATGTTCATGGCAGTGTTTCTCCTGTTTCTCAGTGCTGTTGAGAACATGAGCGTTGTTTTATGTGGCTTCAACAAATTTGATAAGTGTTGTTAGCTAAATTCAAGCTCTTGTCTTGGTCATGTCGCTAATTTGAGAACTATTCACATTTGAAAAAAAAATACAATTACACTGCTGTCTATTGCAATTTGCATAAACAGGTAAACAGTTTGCATTGCAAAAATGAGAAATTGATGAGCTTTGAAGCACAAAACTTGTCTGGTCTGAAAACCACTTCATATCGTATATCTATCAGGAAGTGAGGATTACTGATTTTTAAAGAAAAGAGATCTTAAACGTGGTGATTTTGTAATGGGACACCCGCTTCGAATGTTATTGAATGGGCATTTATAAGTGGTTAATCAGCTGATAGATATGGGCGCTAGTAGGGGCCTTCTGTGCCAACTGGTAGGCTCAGAAGGCTGTTATCATCCATCCACAAGGTTAATTAGCTATCCTAATTGATAATACTCAGGATCCAGATCTGTTTTTACATTACTGTGACGGTTGGGTTAAGGGTTGGGGTAGGGCTAGACGTTAATAAAATACAATTAAGGGGAAATTTAACAAATAATATAAATGTATGTGATCTATGGCTGATTAACCATGTGGATGGATGATAACAGCCTTCTGAGCCTATGAGTATCGAATATATATCAGCTTATAATGCTCATTCAATCGAGTGATAACATTCAAATTAGCTGAATAGGAAGATTGGGAAGCACTTGGACTGGCTGACTGAAAATTAAGTCTGTGTGCTTTATATTTGGAATATTTATAATTGTTTATCATTAACATTTTCTAGCCCAGCTATAATGAGACATAATGAGAGTGTCCGTCTGTCCATTACCTTTTTTGTTTGCCCGTTGTGTGTGTGTGTCTTTTGTCTGTCCTCGTACATCCGTCTTAGACATGAGACAATCAACTCATTCTCCTCCTGATCTGATTTAGGCCTGGCTTTCTGTTCAAACACAAAACATGAAGGTTTCATTTCTCCAAATTTCCACAAGGTGGCGTCATTGACCTTACAAAATACACAGTCTGTGATAACTATAACCAGCAGAGAGCAGAAATATATTAATACACACTTCACACAAAAACCCCAATATGCTAATACGCACATTTTAATGTGACAAAAATTATTACATATATATATATATATAAATGATGTGAAAACTGGGTCACATTAATATCATTTTGCATTGTATTTGTGTTTAAACCTTCTGTTTGTTCTACCATAAAAGCATAATATGACACCTAAACCTGTCAGAAATAAAAAAAAGCTAGGAAGTTCTATCTGAAGATATCACTTGCTGTACTAGGTTGATAAATGTTCATGCTGAGTTTAGTTTCAGGATGCAAGACTAGTGGACAAACTGGTTTAATTTATACAAGTCGCACCCTTTAAACAGTAAAACACACATTCCTCAAATGCCACACTTGAAGGATTTGACACACACTGTTAGTCCAAAGAATAGGGGAGCTAAAGCGTATTTGTGCGGTGTGTTGTAGCGGTTTGAAGACTGAAATAACTGAACTCACCATGGTGCTCTCAAACACAGCTGCCTGCTCCTGATTATCCAGACCTGCCAAATGCTTCTGCAGTTCCAGCTTAGCTTTGGATGGATGAAGACCTGCACATAAACACACACAGTCATGCCATCATCTACAAAGAATTAAAGACAAGTGTGCACTGCTGCAGCCTGAATAAATCCTGAATTAAAAATCTAGTCTAATTTATGATCTGAATAAAGATTTTTCGTTATTTTGATATAATTACAGCCAGTTTTAGAGAAGTTACTTCAAAAAATTATTTACTAACTTTTACAAGTATTTACTAACAATTAGTAGTAATTGCCTCCTTAAAATTATATTTAAATAACTTTTTCTAATTATCTTGTCAGAAAAAAGTAATTTAATAACACGATAAGTAATTTCATTACCTGACTCCATACTAGTGGTGTAACAAATCACAAATCTCATAGTTTGCATAACATTATGGTTTTTTAGTCACGAATTGAACCATTTTACAAGTCAGCTAAAAATGGGAGGAGACAGACAAATGTAATTTGCTTTCCATTTATTACAAACACACATCAAAAATATTAAAAATAAAATGAAGAAATAATCAGCTGAATAAAAATAAATTGTAAAATATTCAGTACTGTAAAAAATTCACTGTTACTACGGCTGTTGCTGATAACACTGAACATATAAAATATAACATTATAATTTGTACAACCCATATTTATTTTTAGTCTCATTTTCAATAATTGATTCAGTTATTCACTCATAAAACTTAATGTTTTATTGCTAGATGTGTCATTTTTGAAGAATTATTAAGTGGCATATTTTTGATGGCTGGTTGGCGCCAGCTATTGGTTAAATAATGTAATTGCTGCCTACAACTTCCATTTTTGAGCATCAAGTTAAACGCATCTGACGGTGATTGTAATCTTACCATAAACATCAGTGGTTATATCTAAATTATAAACTGTTATCCTAGTACTTCTGTGTTATTTGACTGTTTGTAACTTCATAACTAACTCAAAAGACTGAATCTCTGTCTAGATTTTTGTGTTTTTTAAACACAGACTTGAATGCAGCGATTTGAAGATTAATAAACATATGCAAATCACCATAATTTAATGATTAATTATGCAGCTTACACCGAATGCATTAATGCAGGCTAGACAAGTAGTAACAGAAAACATCTTTAATAACCTAAGAAACCCACCACATCCCAAATAACCCACCACAACTTGTTCCGTCATCATTATATTTTACAGTAAAGCCTAAATGCATTCATACATGTAATTTGAATGACGCGAGAGGGGATCTCTCTGCGATTGTTGCAAATTTAGGATTAGGTAAAAAAGGTTTTACTAGGTAAAAAAAAAAAGGATTAATCCGAGGGTTAAATGTGTTCCGAATTCAAAGTTTAAGAGTTCAAGAAGCAATTCAATTTAATTCACCTTTATTTCTATAGCGCTTTTACAATGTGGATTGTGTCAAAGCAGCTTCACACAGAAGATTATAGTGAATTAAAAGTGTCAGTTAAGTTTTCAGAGTTTAAGTTCAGTTCAGTTTAGTTCAGTTCTTTAATTTCTTACTCAATTAATTGTTTCTTAAGCATCTGCATTGAATTGTCTGAAAAATGTAACCTTCATAAATGGAAAAACTGAATTATTATACAAAATATCACACACACAATTACTCTGCTTTTCTGAGTTTCTACCGTATATTGTGAATAACTAATCTCTAATTCATTGTTTCTTCAGCATAAGCAAGCATTGAAATATACATATCCTTCTTTAGTTAAAAAAAAAAACTATTATTTTGCAACACTGATTACAGTTAAGTCAAATGTGAACAATAAAAAATATGTTCACATAAAAATGTAAACTGACGTACTGCATCCAAATTTCATTTCATGAAAGTATGAATTCCTTTTATCATGGATGGGACATAAAGGTAATAAAAATCTTGTTTCTTGTCTCAATAAACAAAAATAAATTACAGCCTATTTGCTTCAAAAAAGCTGGTAAATTGTTATTAATATTTTTAATATTATTATGTTATCATTATTGGTATTAGTTTTCTTTATTACATTTTTTTACATTGTGTTTGGTTACTTAATACATATTGTATAAAAAAGTTAAATAATTAGCAGTAGGGCTACACAATATATTGTTTCAGCACAATCTGCAATAGTCACACACATGTGATTTGTGGAGTCATCACAAGGTTTAACCCTAAAACAGAGTAAATGATTTTCATTTGGATGTTTTTAGACCTGAGACTGTGTACGATTTAAGCAAACATAAACCAAGAGGTTATAAAGATATAGTATATACCCCTAAATTAATTGTATGTAATTATTTATACAATGAAGACTTCACTATACAGTGTTTTTTATCTATTATTATTACATTTCTGTACCTCAATACTGTTAGATTCCACTGAAAACCATAAAATAATACATTTGTTCAATTGTACTTTTGTACAATTGTATTTGTTGTATTGTATTTAATGCAGATACACCTCTACAAAATTATCCAAATCAATGTAAAAATATGAATTAATTCTAAATGAATTCGGAAATGTTTATGGCCTAGCGACATCACCACATTGAAATGGTCTTTATCCCAAATAAATCGTTATGTGTGCTCTCTAGAACTTTATCAGGATGTCTGCCAAGTGCATGACATACATCAAAAGTCCTGACTTTTGCATAGGTAACACATGACAGAGTAGAGTAAAATGACACACAGTAGACGCCTCACCCTCTATTCTGTCACAGAGTTTGTGCAGCTGCTGCAGGGGACAGCTATCACACTGCTGGCTCTGGGTCCTGCTGTTCTGCTGGAGAGCGGCCACAGAAAACGCCTGCTTCAAAGTCAGCATGATCTCATCCACCTGAACATGAAGAATGCGACATTCACACACAGCAGCTCTGAGCTGACACTTTGGACCGAAAGAGTTAATACCAGCACCCTGTTGAATATTCTATTTAATTATGACCATAAATCCCATCATGTAGTAAAACTTTGTTTGAAACAAGCCACATGCATTTGTTTCACTATCTGATGGATCGTAACTTACTGATTCAAAATATTTTTGTACGCGATTAGTAGATGTATTGTGTGATTTGTAGTTTGTATTTTGTATTGTCCTCATAGTGCAAATGGTAACACTGTATTTTTATCTTGACTTGAAAGATAGAACAGAATGCATTCTTCTGTCCTCTTTAAAGGATCTGTTCTGAATGTTCTTCAGATGGAAACAATGTTTTCATTTCATCCATGGTTCTCACCAGAGCCTCGTTCGCACACTGGAAAACATAGCAAACAAACTGGCAGCCTCCGCATTCAACCGACTCCCTGCATATGAAGCCGAAGTGGTCCACGTGACGAATTCCCTAAAGAGAGAAAGAGAAAGTCAAGGGAATAAAAGAGTCAAGAGGCCACTTCTATTTCCCCTAGGCATAATTGCACTACCTAACTGGGATCAGTATTTATTTTTATGTTTTAGAAATAGCTGTCTGATGTATGGAAGATTATTTCTGGCGCTACATAAAATAGTAATTGTGACCTTTTTTAAACTCAAATTATTTATATAAAATATAAATATCCTCAAACTTTTTAATGGTAGTACTAGTGTATACAACCAAAATCACAGTAGCTTTTTTTGGTATTAAACTTTCCACTAATATGCTGCAGTGCCTGATTTGGCATATATGTTTAGATCATAAAAAGCCATATTTGATTTGAGAATATTTACAAAACATGTCTAAACAAGTGCAAAGACAAAGGACTGATATCTTTTCAGTGTTCATTCAGTTATGCTTATTATGTTATGAATTCATCCAGCGTGATGTCTTGCTCAATCTTACCTGACAGATAGGATTTCTATTTTTTTGGTTAAAGTCATAAAGAACACATCAAATATAATTAACCTGTCACAACAACAGCTTGCCAAAACATGACAGACCTGAGAACAGAAGGAAATCTCTCTGAAGCTCTTCTCTATGGCCACTTTCTTAGTGTCAGGACTCACGAGAAAGATCTGAGATCGCCCGATCTGCAACAGATAGACACATATTTATAAATTAGTGCATGTGTTGTGGTAATGATGGAGAGTGTAATTCTTCTAAATATATTGTATACATGTGTATTTATTAAAGCTGCAAATGATATCAGAGCTGGGGCTATTTTACTGATTAAACATCACGTATGAAATTCAAATCACTCTGTGTGTGTGTGTGTGCGTGCGTGCGTGTGTGTGATGGGATTTACCAGATGACCAAGCACATATTTGTTCTGTGAGACTAAACCACAGTGCAACCACTTTATTATTTGACCTGACTCTAGTGTTTCTCTCTCTCTCTAGTACTACAGATAATATCATAACTTCATGGCTTTAAAAACACTGATCATTCATTCACACAGGATATTCATTGAAGAGCAGACAAGACAATAAATCACTGTCCTGATGCTTATTTTCTTTGTTTCCTCTGAACAGCAGACTACACGTTATTTGACAGACATAAAAGCTGCAGCAACAAGCTTCTTTTTAGCTTCACTAGAAAGGCAAGATTTAATTCTAAAATAAAAGCGTAAAATCACTTTTTATTTTTTCACCAATTGCTGAACATGAGGGCCAAAGGAAAGGGAGTCATCAAATAAGATTCCAAGGTACCTGTACTTGGACAAAAATTCGATCTCTGAACCTTGAGAAGTAGTAATAGAACAAAGATTTTGGTGCATTTGCAGTGCTTCCCACACATAGATTTTACTTGGCCGCTCAGGTACTGTATATTAACAGCCACCCCAAAGATATTTAGTGACACGTTTTTTTTTGTTTTTTTTTTTACTATTATTATCATCCTTTTACACTTTTTTGTATCCTCCCAATATAACCAAACCTCCATAATCGATTAAGTAGTGGAAAATCTTCTTTTGTTTACCTGTTTCGTTCTGTGTCCGTGTGAACCGTGTCCACAGAGACCTTTTTGGGACTTTTGGGGAAATTTGACTAGCTGGGGTTTCTAAAGCTCCTAAAATGTCCAGGATTCGGCTTTTGCTTTCACTTTCTAAGGCTGTCATTATGTGTTTTTGCATTACCTTTTTATTTAAGCCTACTTTCATTTGGCTTTGCAGCTGACTGCACTCACAGTCGCAAAAGAAACATAAAATAATTCATTCTTTAATTTAAATGACTCAGAAAAACTTTACTATATACTCAGAAAATATATGAGCACACCATTTTAGAAATATTGTCTGTTTTTAATCCGTTTTCTGTCATTTATTTCTTATTTGCTGTATATTTCATAAATTTGATGATGTCAATATATTACATATTTTATACATATCTAAAATGCTTTGGCATTCAAGTTTGCTTTGAACTTAAAAGGAAGAGAGAAGCAGATTTGACCTGTCAGTGGGTGCACATGGCTCCTGTGTAGCATAGAAATGAGAGAAATAGTGGATTACTTAATTTTATTTCAACAGTTTGTTTTTTACTTTAACCAATTGAAAAGAAACAGTGTATAACAGTGTCATAATAAATAAAATTATTGTTAAAAATTTAATAATGTTTTGTTTGTTAAATATAGCTAACTTATGTGATATGCGTAAATGGTGTTTCAATCCAGCCACCAGAGAAAGTATATTTTAAACCTTTCAAACGGATTAATTTTGTCTTAGAAAATAACTATAGGTTGTTTTGTCAGCATTTCAAACTAGTTTTAGAGCAAACAAGTTATGTTGAACAACATTAAAACCAAGCTGTAAGTGTAGTCACAAAGGTGTACAGTATATAACTGTATCAGCAGCAAAGTAATGAAAGTTTGACATTATGATCAATGTTATTTATATATAAATATATATTAAAAAGAATAAGGCCCTATTACCGAACTCTGTGGTACACCTTTAGCTACATTCAATGGACTAGACACAAAACCATCCACTTGCACATCTATCATTACATATTTAAAGAAAATTTAACAAGAAGCATACTGTGATCATTTCTGATCATATGGACATTTCATAAATAAACAAGTAAAAATACACACATTTTGTATGACTTTCTTTTTAACTTAAGACCTAACAAACAGAAGTGGAATAATTTCATAACATTGGTTACATTGAAGGCAGTTCAGTATTTTTCTTTTTTAAATGTTAACTGTGACGCCTATCATTATTGCTAAGTAATTTCCTGCAGAGGAGCTGACAGCTTCCTGTCAGCCAGAGAAACAGGAAGTGCTACACAGATTTGGCTTAACATTGTGTGTGGAGAAACAACACAGCACAATCCACGTTTTAACTGAACATAATTAAGAATTAGTTGGCTCAATGGTTAGCACTGTTGCCTCACAGCAAGAAGGTCACTATTTCGAGTCTCAGCTGGGCCAGTTGGCATTTCTGTGTGGAGTTTGCATGTTCTCCGTGTGTTTGCATGGGTTTCCTCCACAGTCCAAAGACATGCAGCACAGGTTAATCAAATAAACTAAATTGGCTTTGATGTATGAGTGTGTGTAAATGTGTTTCCCAGTACTAGGTTGCAGTTGGAAGGGCATCCGCTGTGTAAAACATATGCCGGAATAGTTGGCGGTTCATTCTGCTGTTGCGACCGCTGATAAATAAGAAACTAAGCAGAAGGAAAATGAATAAATGATTTAGAGTTAAACTATAATAACATAAAAAAAATATGCTTTATTTGTAAAATAAGCTATATATCATTAAAAATAATTGTCAGTTCTTTTAATATTGTTATATGATGCCGCAACATCCATAGAGTTTAAGCATGATTTATGCGTCCATACTCTGAATACATGCTATTGTGGGAGTACAGAGTTGCGTGAATCAAAGCAGTGCCTATTTTAGCACAGACTTGTTTAATGTGAATCTAATGTGCCTCAGGCTACAACACTAACATACCATCTCACCCTTCCACTTAGAGAAAGGAAAGCAAAGTTCAAAAAGAGAAAGAGTCAGAAAGAGAGAGAATCACATTAGGATCTTAGAGAACATGTGATTGTTCTCATTGTCTAAATGCAAAAAAAAAGACCAAAAACGAGACTATACATTTACAAATCTGCACAAATACCCCAATCATTCAAACTTTAAATATGTGACTGAATGCCATTGTAACATTTTATTAACTGATAAAGTAATACCACAGACCAAGTTGCTCTGGTTATACTGTTTATAGTAACGTTCTATATTATTTTAAATGAAAATTGTAAAAATTATTACACAGAACATTTTCATAGGCTTTGAAATAATAACCAAAAAAACACTATCCATTATTAGTATACCTACTAAAAACAAAAGCACTATCTGATATGTGACTGACAATAAAAAACTAACAAAAACATAGTTATTTTTTGGTTTCCATACAGTTTTTGTGTATGGAAAAAAAGGCATGTCTGACTTAGGAAAAACTCCAGTTGTAATCGTTGAAAGTGCAAAATTAATCTTTTAGCGTTTCAATGCTTTGTTGCTTATGAGGACAAACATTTGTACATTTTGCACATTTTCACAACTCCGTCACTAAGAGCACACCCTCAACACATTTATCTCTTTTGTATTGTTCAAATTGACTACTCTTTCATTATGTTAGTGGCTGTTTTTGCCCCATTGACTTCCATTATCATGATATTTTTGATTGAAACGCCATGACACCATATAATCATGCATTCTTGATTGTTGGTGTTTTTCCCTGAAGAGGAAGAGGTCAAATTTGTCATTTTTAATTGTTGATCATCAGTTGGCAGCATTAACCCTTTAGAAAGGACTGTGCAAAAAAGTGTATGACTTTTTCATGGAGTTCTATATAGTGAAACAGCAAATTATAGTGTGTGTGCATAAATACACCTACTTTGTTTACCATGTTCTCTCAACTCTTAACTGTTACCAGACTTTTTTTGCACTGCAAATGATGATCAACAGTCAACAGTTAAAGAGATCAATCGAATTTTATGAAAATTGATCGAGTCACAGAATGTTATTATTGTCCAATACCAATCTCAGACGATCAATTTGAGCATCCCTAGTGTCAACAAAAGTATGAAGATTGCTGAACTACTACAAGTCACAGTGACAACAACAAAGAACGTGCACTTGAATGTTGAATGTTGTATATAAACAGAGAACTGCTTTAAAAGCCTTTAGGAGACATTCAAACTGGATTCTGAAGGACTTTCGTGATAATTTTGTGTTTATTGACATGTTCATGTAACATATAAATACAACATTTGGGAGAATCATAATATAATTCCAAATTGGCAGTTTCTTATGAGCAAAAAAACTGAGCTCCTTCAGGTCTAGTATTGGATTATGTGGGTAATGTGTCAACACAGAGATTTAATAAGGAAAGCAGATTTCACATTGACAAAGCTCCATGTGAAATAAACCTAGAGAATGCTTATAATGTCAGTGAACTGCCATTTAACTCATGATAAGCAACAGATCCCAAAACAAATATTGAGAAGCAATTTGTTTATTCATTACCTGATTAGTAAGAATGCAAATATTGAATGTG
>CAIGQZ010032649.1:9000826-9029266 GCA_903798205.1 Danio tinwini | reverse complement strand
ATAATATAATATAATATAATATAATATAATATAATATAATATAATATAATATAATATAATATAATATAATATAATATAGTTAAATTTAGAATGTTCACAATCTAGATCTTTATTTATTGTTCATACATTAAATAAATACTGCAATAAATAAATTCCGTAACCTGATTGAGCGAGAATGCCCGTCTGATGCCCGCTGCGAGTGAGCCTGTAACACTGACACGTCCAAACTTCTCAATACACTCATCTATTAGTGCAGGAGGTGCCTTCTTATGGGCCACCACCACTCTCCCGCAGAACAACACCTCAAACTTTTTAGCGAAGGCTGTGGCTGCATCAGCTGCTGTTGCCGTGGAGCTGGAGGCATCTGGTTGACCATTGCTAGGCAGTGATGGAGTGTCTTCTTGCCGGGCAGAGCTTTTGCCAGCCTGTCTGAGAGTGCTGATGATCTCTGGAACCTGGAGGACAGACGCAAAAGAGAGAGAGAAAGAATGAGGTCATGCTAGTGATGCAAACTACACCAATAGGCATCATGAAAATATTCAGTTACCAATTTAAGTCAGACATACTCAAAAAAAAAAGTTATTTTCATGCCATCCATCAATGACAGAAAAAGTCACTTGAGCTTTACTTACGGAAAAAGTGTTCAGTAAAAACATTTTCAGTCATTTTTACATGAAAATATTCCAAAAGCAAATGTTTCATTTGTGTTTACATGTGTTACACGTGTTCCATGACTAGCATGTTACTAAAGCTTATGTGATGCATATTTGACACTTTTTTTCCATAAAGGAAGATTTTAGAAGTGCCTAAAAAACTCAAAAATGTAATTGTGACCAATAATTATGTCCGACTTGACGAGCATTCAACCTGTTATGCTTTGGAAAGTAAACATTTGGGAAATTGTGCATCTGTGCTAGAGCTGAAGTTCTTTGCCCGAACCCAACAGGACCTGAGGGCTTAATTTCTATAATTTTAGACGAAGTCGGGCCGGGCTCTGGCTTGAGCTCTGGCTTGTGCGGTAAATGAACGATCATGTAATGCAAAATTAAATAGATGTTCTTGGCTGGTAGAAGATGAACAAACAATCTTACACAAAACTTGCAAAACTATTGAACATTAATTTCAATAAATGTTCCTTCATAAAAACATGTTTGCAAAGCCTAATCTTAGCGAGTAAAGGATTTTCAAATTATAACTAAATATTAATTAAATCATAAATGCATAATGTAGACCGAGTATATACTGTAGGCTAATGTTGTTATTCTTTTATTATTCAGCTTCACTGTCGCCTTAAGGCTAGATTGTGAAGAGAAGTGGCAAAACAAATCCCGCACAGTCTTTATCTTAATTTTATCTTATCTTTATCCAAATACCTGTCATTCATTCACTCATTTTCTTTTTGGCTTAGTCCCTTTATTAATCTGTGGTCGCCACAGCGGAATGAACCCCCAACTTATCCAGCATATGTTTTACGCAGCGGATGTCCTTTTAGCTGCAACCCATCAGTGTGAAATATCTATACATTCCCATTCACACATACACCACGGACAATTGAGCTTACCCAATTCACTTGTTGCACATGTCTTTGGACATGTGGGGGAGCACCCGGAGGAAACCCACGCGAACACCGGGAGAACATGCAAACTCCAGACAAAAATGCCAACTAACCCAGCCAAGGCTCGAACCAGCGACCTTTTTGTTGTAAAGCGATTGTGCTACCCACTGTGCCACCATGCTGCCCAAATACCCATCATAATTTAGAATTTATTTTAATTTAATTTGTTAAGAAAGACTTATTTTTATTAGTGCGTTGGCCAATTTAATGGCTAAGTGTATGTATCTAGGCCTATGTAGAGTGTTAAGATGTTACGATGTTACAGAGGACTTATTTTATTTATTTGTTCCAATTTCTAAGTGGCCTATATGTTTGTTGTGAATAAATTATGTTAAGACACTTATAAACGACCAATTCTTGAAAAAAGGCAAGAGAGCTGTGTGCATGTGCACATTTGAATAATGTCTGGCTGTAAACGGATTCGGGCTTTTAAAAAGCCGTCAATCAAAATGTACTTGTCGGGCTCAGGCCGAATTCTGTCTGGCCTAACTTTTATGGCCAGATTACAGCCCTAATCTGTGCTGCATCTTAAAGTAAAAACATCTCATTCCTGCTGTCTGTGTTTTTAACATTAATCAAACTAATATTAATCACTAACTCTTCTCTAGACTGGATAGCTATATATGTTACTGTAGCTCAATAATGGTTAACATTTATTGAATTTATCCATTGAAGATACAATATGGAGTGTTACATTAGATTTTTTTTTTAGTTTATGTAATTGAACATACTGTTATATACATGAAAAACCTGAAAAGCGCTGTTTATTTTAGTATTATCTTTGCTATATTGTATTCTTTATTTTGTAATATATTTTGTTATTTGTTGTTTTTTTCTTTTATTTTTATTTGACAGTGCTTTTTTACTAAACATATACCAAACCATACAGAAACCGTGACCTAAAACCAAAAAGTGAAAAGTCTGTATTGTTGCACCTCTAATATATATAAACATTTAGAAACCTATAAAAAGTATATTGTA
The DNA here is from genome assembly GCA_903798205.1 of Danio tinwini. Lineage (NCBI taxonomy): Eukaryota > Metazoa > Chordata > Actinopteri > Cypriniformes > Danionidae > Danio > Danio tinwini. Next base: position 9,026,670 of record CAIGQZ010032649.1, on the reverse strand, counting down.
ATAAATAGTGTGTTTGAGAAATGCATAAAAGATTTATACAGTAGCTGCAAGTTTAGTAGCTCTGATTGTAGTAGTGATGAAAATGTGATTTCATAATCTTCAGAGTTACATTAACACAAGGAAAACCTGAGTGCAAATGTTACTCCTGACGTGGAGGGTTCAGATCTTAAAACATTAATAGTTGCAATGCTGTGACAGAAACTACTGCAGACTTGCCCAAAAATCACATCTTGCAAAATACTACCACATTCAGTTGAGATAGAGCTGAGAGACATGAGAAAAGGACAATAAACTCATCATTTAGAGTAATTTCCTCACAATGTTCTTATTAGTAGGGAAATACAAACATTTTACACTAAAACTTAAGACTTCATTGGTACACTTTTATTTACATTGTGAATCGTTTATTCTGATAAAAACAGATATTTGAGAATTTATGGATATTTGATGACAAATGCCTGAGAGGCTTTGTTTTTAGGGTCTAAGGTTGAGTTGCTCCGTCAGCACTGGAAAAACATGTAATGTCTTAAACTCCGCAGTGCATGAAGTTGCAGCTTAATCAGAGTGCCTAAAATGTTTATGCTGACCCCTGCAAAAGCCACATATCAAGTTTAATGATCTTTACCTTTGACATGTTGACATCTCTAAGTCTCCAAAATATAAATAAAAATAAAGCAAATGTTATGCTCCAATTAAATTCACACTATAAAAACAGGACATGCTGGCAATAACATATTACGCAGCAGCATTTGTTCAAATATCAAAATGATAAATAATTAACTTAACATTTATTTTTTCTTGAAACAGTGCTGCTCAGATCACAAATTTACTTTATTAGCATGCTATTAGCATTCGTGGAAATCCATAACATTGACTAACTGTAATATTTGACTGCTGCTGCTGTTTGCTTACATTTTGCTCACTTTATTAACACCATCTAATTTAAGCCAATCTAAATAGCACCATTTAATTAATCATAGCTTGTGAGGTGATTGCGCAATCCGCTTGTCACGCAATGCGGCTTCTGGGTCCAATCGCTCTATCAAACTGTTTGGGGAGACTTAATCAATCAAATGGAAATAATAAACATTTACAAAGCTCTGTAATACTTTCGAAAATCACGATCGCAATGTATATATCCATGCCTAATATCCAATGGCCAGAAAAAATTATAAATTTTAAATTTATAATTTATTGTTCAAGCAAGTCTAGAGACCGATGTGTACACTATGATTTTATACAAAATTCACTTTAAAGTGTGATATGACTAAAAAGAATGGAATATTTTCTCAATACAAATGAGTAGCGACTTAGACCTGGAAACAGTATTCCATATGTCACCGATACGTCACGTCTTAATTAGCGGATGCTCGTCAGTCGGAAATAAACTGATCTAGTGTGAATGTCTCGAAGTTAGCAAACAGTTTAAACAAAAGCACTTAGACTATGGCATATTGACACAATAAAGATGACTGTGGTAGGCTACTTCCATGCCACGAACGTTCAGTCTCGCATAGCGTGCAGGTTACTGTCCTCTTAGAGGCATTTAATGTAAAATTCTCCCATGCCATGGAGGACTATGGGTGCATGCTTTTTCCTGCAGCCATTTCTGTGCTCTCCATTGCGCAAACAGCTTTGCATCTTGTCGTCAAGCTCCTCAGTCCAATGAGTAGCCCGAATAACAATGAATTTTAATGATCAATAATTACAGATTTTATTGATTAGTGGTTGCAGCCATATTATAAATACACTTTAGTCATTATTGTTTATACCCCTCCAGAAGACTACAACTAATAAGTGAGCGTTTTCTCATAAGACCATCACAGAGAGGGTTTAAATCACTTTCTAGAACTTTTTCCTTTACTGTTCCACCCTGGTGGAACGATCTTCCCATTACCACATGAACTGCTGACTCAAATTAACATTCAAAACGCTACTGAAACCTCATCTTGTCTGCAAGCACTTGAATGCATCCTAATAATTCTGTCAAATATATAAAATCAGCACAAGTACAACATAGTAATAACAGCAATTAAATATGTAAAATTATCAATTTTATTTTTGCATGTAAACCAAAACAATTTACCTGAGAACAAACAATTGATTATTGCTTGTTAGATATACACAAAATTAACTATAATGTTTAACAACTATAGCAAGTTGTTAACGATTGCTCGATGATTGATTAATTGTTGATAAGCCTTTAATCAATAGACCTTGTCAATGACCGATTAAGCATGGACATTTAAAGGATAAGTTATACTTTGCTCTGTGGAACACATGTCCATGTCTTTACGCGTTACATAATTAAGTGTGTGCAGTTTACGCTAATTTATAGAGTCACTCTCTTAACATTGCATATTAGGCGATGCATAATACCATGTTATACTTGAATCTCAGTTATATCCACATGTGCTGCCGTTAATACGAGGGTCAGGTATCAAAAAATAGGCTGCATGATATTAAAGAGTCCCCCTATTTTGCATTTTAAAAGGTCATAATTTAGTTTTGCGGATCTCCAATAACAGGCTGATATGCATGCCAGGTCAAAAAACACTTTTTATTGTCTTTCACCTAATTATCCTAACGACTCCCATATGATTCGTTCAGTAATTCATTTGTTCCCAAACTCCTCCTTAGCGCACTTGTTCCCAAACCCCTCCTAATCTGTTGTGATTGGTCGACTGCGTTCAGCATTCACATTTCACCGGATCTGGATTTATATATTTCGTGATGTATCGTATCAACGTCATTGTGTTAAAGCAAAAGATCCGAACCCAACTCGATTAATTTAATCGACTCTGAGTCGACTTATTTGTTAAAAAATAAATAGTTCTAAACACGGTGCACTTTCGGATTTAAACCTCAGCTAGATGTTTTCATTCACTTAGTGCTGTGGTACACACTGCATGGAAGGTCATTTTCAAAAAAAATATAACAGGGGCTCTTTAAGTGTGGGTGGGTCATGGGTGGATAAGATCAGTCATTGGTTCTGAAAACTTTAACTCCTTTCTCTATAATATTAAGGAGTTTAAAGCAATCTTGACAGACTGGCACAAATATGTTGTCATGGTAAAAATCGCTAGTCACAGCCAAACATGGGGTGAACATCTCTGTTCTCACAACAAATTTCTGACTTCTCTTATCTTCAATGAGTTCCTCAACATGTTCAGTGCTTCAAATTGTTTGTTAAGCCTGTTCAGCCTCATTGTGCTCAAATTACTTGATTTGATGGATGATTGTGTCTTTAACAATGAAAACAGTTTAATACTCTGGCTATTCTACTTTGGCTACTCTGAAACTGTGAATATTTCACTTTAATTTTATTTATATTAATATTTTATTTAACAAGTTTGTGTTTTGGGACCTTGTTTTGAAGCGCTTTATCTCTCTCGTTATTCATTCTTCTAGTTTACTTTGTAGATAACTGACAAACAAAAAATACATTAAAATTAAGATATAAATCATATCAAACAAAATTAGCCATTAGAATTAAGATTCGTATATATTTATAAACGGATAGTTTATACGGACTAAGCTATTAATAACTGCAATTTTTGTCCAAATGGAAACTGCTTGGGTGGATTGTTAGCCTAGATGAATATATCAAATTATTTAAAACTTTGTGTTTAGGATGGAGTAGTGATTAACAAGTAATTGATTAATTGATCATTTTTTACAAATTTTTCAGTATTTTCAAAAAAATGTGCAGATTTTCTCTTCTACCATAGTGTTCATCATGCATTATTAATAAGCCATATTGGAGGAACAGAAAGCAAACAATGGCACTGTCTGAAGCAAATGAAACTTGTGTATTTTGCCGATTATTGCTGATGAAAATGATCAATTGTTATCAGGTTTTGGGCTGTACTAATTGGTCAAACCAGAAAAAAAAAACATTTATAGTGCTACATACTGTTAAACATTATCAAAATTAAGCAGAATAGGGAAAAACAAGATTTCTAGGAAAAGAATCTTGACATTAATGTTTGCTCATTTTCATGTAAAATATTTATCTTAATTAATACTGCTCATACATACAGTAGCTTATAAAATTCCTCTTAGCAAACTCCTCCTCTTTGTGACTTAGCAGCTTTCACACATTTTTTCATTAGTGTATAAATAGTCCTAGCATTGTATGTAGAACATCAACCATGCAATCCAAAAAAGCTGTTGTTTACATCCGCGTATGACCAATATGGCCGTGCATATGGGTAACTCACCAAATTGTGACGTAACCCCAAATGCTGTATTGATTTTCTATGGTTGAAAGGAGATGCATTCTGGGATACCTGACCATCACAAGTTGATATGTCTCCTGATGCAAGATCATATCTGTGATTTGGACTTGGCTAAATGTGAACTTTGAACTGGAACACCACTTTGGCAACAGCTGATGAAATTTCACAAGAACACAAGAAAGCAAGTGCAAACAAGTACACATATTAAGACACAGCTCATACCTCAGTGGGTCAGCACAGTTTTCGAAGCATACAGACCAACAGGATATTATTAGGAAGGTCATAATATTTTATCTCAAAGGTGTATTTATCTCCAGAATCATTAAAATACTTGGCCTTGGGGATGAAAGACCACTGTGGTCAAAAAGCCTGAAAAGCAGAGTAACAAGATTATGCTATGGCTTGGTTCCATCAGTTTAAAGGGCACCTATGGTGAAAAATCTACTTTTCAAGCAATATTGGGGTAATATAAACACACCCAGGCCTTTTTTGTCAATTTAATAACATAAAAACGGTTGACCAATTGGATCGGTTTTGAGACCGACCGCAACTTGACCTAAGAGTGCGGTCCCCCCGCCCACCGAATTGATTGACAGCTGCGTATTAACATGTCTCCGTAGTAACGTGTATAATCACATCCACAAGACAGGACATGCGCAAATCAACCGGGAAATATAATGTCTGTTCAGTTTGCTAGGATCATCAATCATCATCAAACGTGATCAAGAGTGAGTTTTACAAGTTTAAAAAAGTGCATGTGTATAGTAAATTACAGCCATTTACTTCAGCTTTACTTCATCAGCACAGCCACGTGTCAGTACAATTATAAAAGAAGACGCTTCAATCCCAGTTTGTGGACGTTAAATCAGGCTTATTTTGTATATTAACATAACAGATATCCATACAGCAGTGGAGATTAACCTGTATCCTAACACATTTGCGTGCAAAGCTAAATGCACGTGCTGTATGTGTGTGTGTGCATGCGTGCGTGCGTGTGTGCGTGTCTGTGTGTGTACGTGAACTTTGTAACAACATTGTGTGTGTGACTCATCGTTTCAGCTCCACAACAAATGCATCAAATAATCTTTGGGAAAGCTCTTACTGCAGTATTTCTCACAAACGTGAGATCTGCTTCCTTTATGTCTGTGTCAGTTGTCTGAGGCAGCCGAGGGCGGAGACTGAGGCACGCTGACAGGCACATGGGAACGGTGGACGGGGAGGACTACCCTTAAAGGACAGTACACAAAAACAGCAAAAATCTATTGATAGCTATAAAGTACAAATTAGTGAAAGCTATAATAAATAATCTGATGGGTGTTTTGAGCTGAATCTTTACAGACACATTCTGAGGACACAAAAGACTTACATTAAATCTGGAAAAGTGGTAACCTAGGTGCCCTTTAAGACATTTATTTTTTCTGGTTCACAGGATGGAAATAACACATAATGTGATCTATCAATCCTGTCCATGGGACAAATTGTGCACAAGTATGCACAACAACAACAGTTACAATTGTCAATTAATTACGAAAAAAATTATGTGGTTTTTCCACATTAACAAAGAATTCTACCCTATATATATTTTTTCTTTGATACTGAAAACCATGAAACTACTGCAGCACTTACCACCAACGAAGAAAATTTGACAAAGCTGGCTTTTTCACTTCAGATTAAATCTGTCCTGGTTGATAATACACAGTATAGTGAATTCATCAGAATAGAAATATTCTAAATTCTAAAGTTGAATTATTGTGTTTGAGACATTTGCGTGTCATTTGTGATTGACAACATTATTAGACCTATTTTTTCTCTGGTAAAATGAAACATTTGCATTATCAGATTCCTTTATGCATTATATTCAACATTATATAGGCTAGAGTAGTTATACTCAACACTTTGTGTTCAATATGAAAGAAAAACTTATCAAATGCTTGTCGTAATCATAACTCTAAAATCCAATATGATCATTTAAATGATGTGCGCGCTTTCGGTTTCACTTTAACTGCTGAGTGCAGCTCTTATCATGGCTGCCATCACTTTGAGAGAAAAAAAAAACATGCAAATGTTACTTCCTGGGTGGCTCCCAAACGGTTGCTCGGTGCAACAAGCTGAACGTTATTTACAACTTTATTACTTGTTTATTACAGCCTATGCAGGTTCTGTTCACTAAAGTAGACCTCATTGGCGGGCCCACACACGTCCTCTCGGTAGTAAACAAACAGTGCGTCAGCTCATGTGTGATTTTGCGGCTGCGAATACATAATTACATAAAGAAAGAAATTACATTTTGGGGTGAATTATACCTCATTATACGTCATTATAAATGTACTTTTTGTGCCTAAATGCTTTAAACTCTCTTGAAATGCCTTTAAAACACATGCAAATGATAAACTTTCACTCTTTTATGGTTCTACTTTGCAAAGACTCCACAAAGTGCATATATTCTCAACTTTTGTGCTGATCAACTACATTCCCAACTCAACATATACTGTAGTATGGCTAAGCATATTCTGCGATGTGACTACTGCGGACGCTCACATTGCGATATCAATGCTAAAAGGATATAACGTGCAACCCTAGTTTGCCACATATTCACGCCATCGAGCCATAAACGCCATTTACTTTTGTTATTCAAAAGGAATAAATTTTTTTAAATGCTACTTCAGTTCTATCAGACAACAGTGAAAGTTGGCTGAAAATGGTGGGTGAAAAAAGTGTGTTTGCATCAAACAGCTGCAGCGTTTAGCTATAGCCATTTTTTCTACTAATCAAATCTTTAATTCGCTGGCATGCGGAGCTAAGTCGACTACTACTTCAGCAGTGTCCATAGAGAAAAACAAAGTCAAACAGGCTAACCCAAGAGAAACAGTGAACGTTGGGAAAAATACTTCAAGCTTCATAAGCACAGGCATATGACCAGGAAGACCACCACAACATTGATTTCTGTTTTGTCACATAACACTGCCTCTAGCATGGATGGACCATCGAGGGCCATAAACATACTAAAATAGTACACTGAAATTCTTCTGGAAGGCTGATTTTATGTGCACTAGCCTCAAACAGGATGCGTCACAGTTAAAGACATTGTAACCAATTTTGCAAGCTCAAGTTAGTAAGATCTGAGCTGATGGATCGTACTTGCAGTACGTTTAAAACATACAATCGCTGCTGCGTTACACAAATTACCAAGCAAGCTTGGGTATTTTCCAACAACTCTTATTAGAAAAACTACTTATTTTATATAAACAATCCATTGTATGTAAAGGTTGAGCAGTCTGTCATTCTTAATGAATTGGGAATTAGTTTTGCTGCAGAGACTGAGTGAAGGCATTTACTGTATGTCAAGTCAAGTGCACTTAAATTTTCAAGACAAATTTAGATAAAAAAAAAAATGCTACTTTAGTTCTATTTCACTGTCAAAAATGGCCTGTAAATGGCTGAAGAGTGTGTCTGTTTGCATCAGTTATCTGCAGCATTTAGTTCCACCACAATACTGGTTCTAGTTTTGTCATTTAATACTTCCCCTGATTGCATGGTCGATTAAGGGCCATAAACATTACAAAAAATAAATAAATTCACACTATTTAATGTCCTCTGGAATGCTGATTTTATGTTCACTAGCGTCAAAACTGTAATGGCTGTAACAAATTTTGTTGAATTTCTCACAGAAAATAAATAAATGAAATTATGCAAATTCTTTGCTTAGCAAAAATCGGGTCTTTGGACATATACATTTAAACAATTAATGATTTTATAAAAATAGATATCTTTTAAAAACACACAGTTAACACTGCAGTACATAAATTACCAAGCACGTTTGCGTGTAATAATGCTCAAGATGTGTTTGGTACGATTTGTTGCTATTTTTAGACCAGCACAACCCTAATTTTTACAGTTTGCACCACGTTGTTTAAAAAGCAAATCCATTTGCGCCACTTTGTGTACTCATGGGTGTGCTGGTCTAAAATAGAGGTTGTGTTAAGGTTCATTGTTGATACGTTGCTATTTTAAAAAACTGAACCATAGACCATCTAAAAAGCAGGTCTAAAGTCCAGCACAGATTGCGTTAGTTATGCACCTTTGTGGGTTCAAATGCAAGGGCTACACATTACATACAGGATGTACAGCAATATACAAATATCCTTACATATGAAAAAAATCAAAGGATTAAAAACTAAAATACAAGAATTTTTATTTTCTACATAAACATAAAAACCACTGCCTCCATGCCTCATCTCCGGGGGCTTTTTCAGTTTATTTATGACAATTTGAATTTGTATAATGTTATTATTATTAGCAGTATTATTTATTATATGCATGTTTATATTTATTTTAATAAAAACAAGTTTAGATTTGTCCATCTGCAGGGTTTTAAAGAGACGTATGCGTTACTGTATGGGGCATGCGAATAGGATGTGTTTGGATATAACTTGTTCATTTATTCATTATTCGGAAATTAGAACTACAGTAAATTTAGAAATAGTTTTTAAACAAATCTTTGTGCTTAACAAGCAAAATTTAATAAGTAGGCTAATGAATGTCTTCAGTGGAGTGCGTACAACACAGTTTTCTTATCCATGAAATTAAAGGAGTAAAGAGTAAAAGTAAAGAGAAAGAAAAAGTAAAGAGGCCGAATGGAGGAGGCTCGTCTGTATCACCATGCTGCAAATTATCTGTTTAACTGTTCTTGCTAGTAAAGGGTTCAGTTTTTCCACTTACAAAGTCCATCATGTAAATAGCAAATGTGTCATGGCGTGACGCAACTGACTCTTAAAGAGAATGGGAGATGAGACTGTGATTGGTTTAATGCACGTTATACTCAAAATACACCCAAAACTCCTTATGAGAATAAGCACAACCCTGCAAACCGTATTTTTCCATTCTTAAAATAGCAAAAGTGGATTCGGACACGTCCTTGATGCTTTTGCACCATGCGCTTTAGACTTTGCACCTAGATTGTTAAATCAGAGCCCAAAGTAATTTTAACAGCATCTATAGGAGGGGTGCTCAACTCTGTTTGTGGAGATCTACCTTCCTGCAGAGTTCAGCTCCAGCCCTGATCAAACACACCTGAAACAACTAATGACAACCTGAACTGCACTTGATAATTACAAGCAGGTGTGTTTGATATTGGTTGCAACAGAAATCTGCAGTAACTTAGATCTTCAGAAACATGATTGGTCACCCCTGATTAGGGGTGAAACGGATCACTGTTGATCCGTGATCCGTACGGATCACAACTCACGGTTCAGAACACACGTGACCCACGGATTAATAATTTATTTTGAACTTGTCGGTTAATCCAACATTTATAACCATTGCAGAGATCACCTCCCGCGTCGTTCAAATCGAGTGCATTTTGGCTTTCCCTGTAAGACATAATGATGATGGGAAAAGTTGTGTTGGGACCTACGTAAATGCTTTATTAGGTTATTAATTTAATGTGTTTTCTGTCACTGCTTGTTTAGCCTGCATCAGTGTAAAGCTGCACAATTAAACATTAAAAGATCGTAATCTCAGTTCAAACCCGCGCAACACGAATGATAAATGTTGATGATTTGCATATGTTTATTAATCCTTCACAGCACTGCATTCAAATCTGCATCGAGAGAGATGCATCGAGAGATCTACATCAGTTTGTTACAAACTATTAATTGACACAAGTGCTGAAAGAACAGTTTACAGTTCAGATATAAATACTGATGTTTATGATAAAGATTAAAATTAACGTTTAATGAAACATTGACGCTGGTAAATTTTTGACACTGGTGAAAGCAATTACATTGTGTAGCCAACAGATGGCGACAAACAACCATCAAAATTATGTCACTGAATAGGTTTTCAAAAATAATACACCTACAGTAAAATAAAACATGACATTTTATGTGTGAATTGTTGAATCATTAATTGAAGATAAACATGATCTGTTGTACAAGATGTTAGATTTCTATATTTAGCATTATCAGCAACAGTAGGAAAGATCATATTTCATATTGAATATTTTTTTTTTAGCTGGTTCTTTCTTGATTTTTATTTTTATTAACATTACAGGTTCTAAGTTCTGTTTGTTAAAAGATATATTTTTTGCAGAAATATTTTGAATAAATGGAAAGCAAATGACATTTGTCTCCTCAATTTTTTGCTGATCTGAAAAATGGTCGGATCCGTGACAAAAAAAACGTAGTGTGATCCGAACTGCAGATTTGTGATCCGTTACACCACTACCCCTGATCTATAGAAATAAAACAAACTAGTGAATAAACAAGAACTAACCAAAGTAGGACTATTTATTAAATTTTAAAACATAAATATGCAATATAAACATAATAAATATTATTATTTTTATTTGTTTATACAATGACGACCATGTTATTTTATGTTTGATTGTTCAATTACTGTACCTGAATACTGTTTCACTCTGCAGAAAACCATAAAACACTGTTCATTTAACTTTCATCTCTGCTCTGTTGTAAATGAAATCTTTCCAAATAAGCTATTCAATTCATCTGGTAAAAATATATTCATATTGCAATATAAATCCCAGGAAAATGAAATAGTACAATGTCAGGTTTTTCCAATATCGTGCAGCCCTAAACCAAAGCATTAGGAAAACCTGAAGACAAGATCGAAAACTAGTTGACCATCATGACACACATGCCTAAGCACATTCATATTTGTTGTGATGCACAAAAGTGTTCTTGGAGCTTTTTGTGATCACAGTTGGACCACTAAAGTTACATGGAATGTTTTGACTTCCTAAACGTCTTGACAACATTGCTGTCTACAGAGGTTGAGAGAGAGCTCTCCAATTACATCTAAAACATCTTAATTTGTGTTTCAAAAATAAACAAAGGTCTCAGGGGATTGTAACAACATGAGGATGAGTAATAAATAACAATATTTTAATCTTTGGGAGAATTAAATGTGCTAAATAACAGCTTGTGAATAAGACCATGTGAACTAAAGGGACAATGAAGTTCTGGGAAGCTCTAGAAAAATCTGTTGTGCATCGTTTGTTCGATGTAATTTAGTTTGACAAATGAAAAGTTGCTTAAAGTGTGCAAATATGTTTTGTGGCCACAGTGTATATACTACATTAAGGCAGAGAGCACAGCTTACTAGTTTGCTGTTCATTTACATTTGTAATTATTTAAAATTGCTACATCCTCAGGCATCTGAGGTGAGCTGAGAAACTCCACAAAAGTCTTCTATGTGAGGAATCTCTTTGGCTAATCAAAACTATCACACAACTAAATGTAACAAAAGCACTTTCATTAGAGCACCAAACTAGCGCTAGTGGTACCTACTACCTTGTGTGCAGATATAAACACTTTTTTTATGTGGCTGGGTCTGATTCAGCATGCGTTAGTGTGTGAGTCACAGTGTGTGTGTGTGTGTGTGCTTGTTTATGGTAATATAGTTGGGCCTAATCATCAGAATTCCAGGATGTGTGGCCTGCATACAACGATTGATACTGACTCATCATATTCATCTCAGACAATGGTGTTGAAAGTCTTACTCTGAATCCAGAAATACAACTATTTGAGTTGCTATTATTTGTGAGCAAAACCAAAATCTCAGAAAATTTTTACAGTATTGGCCATTTTTACGTTCCTAATTTTAGTTCAAAGTTTAACAGGATATTCAACAAGTTGTCATAAGGATAACAATTTTATAAACTGTGGGTGTTTCTGAAGAGAATGGAGGCCGAATAGGGCTGCACAATATATCGTTTTAGCATCGATATTACAATGTGATCATTCGCAAAAGTCACATTGCAGGATCTGCAATGTTGATTTTGTATTAGAATTCATCATTTGCATATGTTTTGGAGGCCTGTGACTGTACAATGAATTTAGAGAGGAAATTATACCATTTGTAACTTTAATAACGAATAATTTGAATGTATTATTTGTATTATCCAATTACTGTAACTACAAAACCCGGTTTATTTCATTTATATCTCTTTCTTTATTGCTTTTATAAGTTGCTTATTAGATTATATGCAGATGCACTCTCCAACAATATCATCCCAATCAATATAAAAAGATCAATTCTTTCCGAATAAAGATATTCAATTCAACTGGTGGTATATTGCATATATATCACAGATCATATCTGTCTTTGGCAGAACTAAATGTGAGGTTGTAATCAACTAGTATTTCATTATCTACTATTGGAATAAACTTAATTACATGACCTAAATCAAATTTCTTAAAAAAAAAAAAACACTACATTATCAGGTAACATTTTGAAAGTGAAAGTAGTGAATAGTCATTTAGCTTAGCTCCTTTAGTCACTGCAGCAGCAGTTTATTTTAGCAATTTATAAACAAAATTTATGAGAGAATTGTTGTTTTATTTCATTGGGCATTGCAAATATGAAATTTAACTGTAAAGGCTCATACACACCGAGACGCTTTTTCGTTTGGGTTTGAATCCGGAAAAATGTCTTGAAAAACACTGACGATAAACGCAAGCGATTTTCACAGGCGTCGAGCAGAAGAGTATGCAAAATCACTCCTTGACGTTACATGGCGCTACACAACTTTAAACTTCTGACACCCCCTTGTAACACAGAAGAAGAAGACAACGTTGACACGCTTGTTGTTATGAATGGTTCAAGTAGCAGCGCCAGCTCTAGCGATGGGGAAATGATTATTATTCACCAGTGCAATAAGCAGCTCCACGTTCATATCGCCTCTGGGCATCTTCTTCAATGTGCGCTCGCATTGACAGTGTTGCGCTTGAGCGCCTCCAAGTGCTGTTTACTGTAACTTCAGCAGCTCCGTGCACGTGAACAAAAGAGCCAATCTGATTGGTGGAGAAGGTTTTGACACAGTGCGTCAAAACAAAAAAACAAGCATGAGGCGTCTTTTTTAAATGACGCTTTTGTGTCTGCCGTTTTGCGCGTTGGTGTGCACGATCACATTTTTGCCCTTTATGTAGTCACGAGGCGTTAAACGTCAACGGAAAACGCAAGCAAAAAACGTCTCGGTGTGCACGGGCCTTAAGCCTGGCAAACAGTTTGAGAGTATATTATATAGTTTCCCATTCAAAAAGATAGCTAGCTCAAAAGTGTCACTAATGAGCGCTGCATTTTTAATTTTGCAATGGCTGAAAAAACACGACCGCTCATCATTAATCATAAAACGTTCACTCAGCACCTCATTATGCTGCAGGCAATCAAAAAACTTGATGCTACCATTGATAACAACAAAAACAAACTCTCAAGTTGAGAAAAAAAAACACTTCGCTGGACACGCAGCTTAAAGGTGTGGTCCACAGTGTATTTTTAAGGCTTGGTTGTGTTTATAAGATGAAATGTGTGCTCATGTTTCATTTGTAGAAAATCTGGTTATTTTTTCATATTTCTTACTTTGATTATATACAGCTACTCAGCTAACATGAAAAGGACTGTCATATTTCCTAGGGCTCTGAAAGGCCCACCATCAAGAGGCTCTGATTGGTCCAAACATGCTGTGATTTGCAGATTGGCTCCACGTCACTCCCCTACAAGCGCGCACTTTTGTGTAAAAAGTCCAATCAGAGGCTCAGAGCAGCTGTTAGCAGCATTAGCTGTCTGAATCAGACAGAAATGAAGAGCACACAGCTCACGCATGCTCTCTAAAATAAAATCTGACAAGTGTCTTTCACATATACTCGGAATAAGCATGTGTAAGTAATATGAAACTATCTCATATCTTTTGCAAATTTGTTATTTGAGATGTAGAAAGCACGGAACGCAGCCGCATAGAGAGACACACATAGAGAGACACTGCACGTGCTGCTGAAGATTGTGGGTGTTTACAGTGGTTAGACTGATAAATATGAATTTGTAGCTAAATTGTTATCGGTGCCAAACAGTATTTCCTGTTGTTTACGTCCTTGTTTACATCCTCGCTACAACATACTGTTAACGCAGGAAAATGTGCCTGTAGTTGATAAATTTTAACAATTAAAAATAATTACAGGTTGTGGCTCACAATCCACAGCTACGTCTGTTGGAGGAGTTTTTAGCCGAATCCAGCACTGAACTGGGAGAAAGTCTGGAAGTTCTCCTTTGTCAAATGCTAGCTATATCTTTTTTTAAATAATTCTCTGGAACATAATTAAAATTAACTTGAAAGCACTTCTCTCTTCTTGTCGTGTCCTTTAGAAGCCAGAATACAAAAACAGACGAAGCTCTGTGGAAATAGCAGCGTTTGGACGGCATTTCAGTTTTCACTGCTTTAACATTACAGCACCTCTGGCCATGCCCCTTCGCTGTGCAGGGCGTGTGTGCTTGGTGAATGCACATAACCAGAAGCCCTTGTAATCTCACTAGCCCGGATGAATTTGTTTTGTTCGCTGTAGGCTTTGCTAAGCTAACTCTGTAAAAGCCATTGTATTCCTTTGCATTGAACTTTCTGAGCGTATTACATTCAGAGATGTTGTTATTTACATAAATGATAAATAGTAATGATTTGCATATGCTAATTAATCCTTTATAGCGCTGCTTTCAAATCTGCTTGTGATCAAGATAGATTAATTTTTACACTTTTTCAGATAGTTACAAACAATTAAATAATACAGAAGTCCTGGGAGAACAGTTTATAGTTTAGATATAAACACTGATGTTTATGGTAAAGGTTAACGTAACTGTTTAACGGATCTTGACGCTGGTATTGTAGCAATTACATTGTGTAACCAACAGGTGGAAACAATCAACCATCAAAATTATGTCACTGAATAGGTTTTTAAAAATAATACACTTACAATGAAACATGAAGTTTTGTGTGAATTGTTGAATCATTAAATGAAAATAAATATGATCTGTTGTACAAGATGTTAGATTTCTATATTTAACATTATCAGCAACAGTAGCAAAGATAATTTTTCATATTGAATTTTTCCTTTTTTTCAGCTGGTTCTTTCTTGATTTTCATTTTTATTAAAATTACAGGTTCTAAGTTCTGTTTCTTAAAGCCAATGGTTTTGCAGTAATATTTTTGTATAAATGGAAAGCAAATGACATTGTCTCCTTTTTTGCTGATACGAAAAATGGTCCGATCCGTGACTCAAAAACTGTAGTGTGATCCAAAATGTGAGATTTGTGATCCGTTACACCACTAATGGGAAGCTTAAAGTGTGTGATATTAGAGATGTACTAAATTTTCGGCCACCAAAAATGTATAGGCTGAAAATACGTTAAGCCATATAATAGACCCTCTAATTTTTGAGACTTCAGTCATTGTTAAGGTACTCTTTTAAATCTGAAAGCATTAACAACTTATATCGAAATATAAATCGATATTGTTCAATATCTAAAATAATTATCGACCACTGTAAAACTAAACAAGAAATTTGAAATCTGAGACATTAATCAAATGTTTAGTGAAATTCATGACTCAACAGAAATCAGGACTAACTAAAATTGAAAAATCAATATAGTCAACCCAGACCTACAGTATGTACACAGCTGACACTTTTAATTTTTTTTAATATGCATTATGTGCGCACATGCAAAGTTAATTTAGTGTATTTGGAAAACACTAATTAAATGTCACTTTACTGTTTCATTCAAGAAGTTTACCCATTAAAAACACAAAACTGAAAACAATTTTAGGCATAATTCTACTACCAGTGTCTGAAATGTCAGTGCAACCCTAAATTGTACTTCATGCTAACTTGGAAACTCCAAATCCGCAACATGCTTTAAAACCATAGAGTTAATATGAACTTGGTTTTCCAAGCTTTTACCGATTTTACAGTGCACAAAAAAAACATTTCTTTAAGCTGATCCCTCATCTAATTGTAAGATCTGCTTGTACCTTGCTTAAAGAGTTATTTCACCAAAAAATTGCTTTAATCTATTTAGTGTAGCATGATAAAGCACACATTTGATTGAATACCACAGTAGAGTAATTTCATTGGTCATCATTTATAAGAGGATGACAACAGGAAAACAATTTAAAAGAGAAGTTAGCCAACAACCTTAAATACTCACAGATAAGCCTATATATGCAATAGTTGTAAGATAATGATAATTACAAAAAAGTAGTTGACAATGTTGCCCATTGTAAAACCACATTGCCGAAGAAAGGCTAGACCTCCAACCTGCATCAAACAAGTCACTTCTTCTCAATAATAATCTGTCCAAGGGTGCAAGCTTTTGTGCCAAAGATGATGAGCTTGTATGTTCACGTATCAACATGACCTGTCTTGCATAACAGCCTGTTGCAAACAAGAATATCAAAGAACAACTCCAATCTCCAAGCTAAAACTATGCATTAGCAAACTATTTCGTCTTTGTTATATGCGAAAGGCCAAAACAAGACATTTTTTTCATACATTTCATATGCTTTAAAGGTCAAAATCGTACTCTCACCCTAGATACAGAAAAAGACCCCAACAGAAGCCATGTTGTCATGTAACTCACCATGCAGCAAGGAAATATCTATACACACATTTACTTTACATTAGAAATCCTGTGCCTGTAAATGACAACAGAAAGGTCTTGACACACATATAAACACTCCCTCAAACAACTCACCTGATTCAGCCATCTACGCAGAGAAGGCATCTCCAAACCTGATTGTGTTCTCCCTCATCCCTCCATCAGAGCTTTATTCTCCACTTTTCTACGTTTTCACCTTGACTCTGCTGTACTTCATATGGTAAGTGTAAGTCCCTCAAAGCTTTCTCTGTTCTCTGCTGTCCCTCCCTCCCTCCCTCTCTCCCTCTCTCTCTCTCTCTCTCTCTCTCTCTCTCTCCGCTAACTGTTCCTCTGTTTCTTAGGACCCAGAGCTGACTCTGGCTCCTCCTCTCTTGCTGATTCAGAACAATGTTGTTCAGTCAGAGCACTGCACCGTGACATCTTTCAAGAAAGATCACCTTCCCAAACACAGCAGAGTTACAATCTCTCGTGCTTTCTTCCTGCTCTCTTCTCGTCTCCCTCTGGGATGCCCTTATCTCTGGTAACAGTATTTGATTGTTTGCTTATAGTTTAAAGACGCAAGCTTAGCAAACACTGGGAACACTAGAATGTGCTTACGTGGGGAAATAATGCCTAGGCTACATAAACTAAATTAAAATAAATAATTAAAAAATGCCATCATATAAAATGAATCATTAATACAGTTGGGCTATTAATTAAACAAGAACATTTCCCTCACTTTTTATTCTCAAAGTTTATGCTTTTTTATATTGTATAATTGTAAAAAAAGAAAAAAAAGTAGTTGTAATATGTTTTTTTTTATTTAATCTATATATACATTCATTCATTCATTCATTTTCTTTTCAGCTTAGTCCCTTTATCAATAAGGGGTCGCCACAAGGGTTTTGGCTTAGTCCCTTTATTAATTAGGGGTCGCCACAACGGAATGAACTGCCAACTTGTGCAGCATATGTTTTATATGTATATATATGCGCATATATATATATATATAGTTTTGTTTTCTGTGATACATATTGCAATTTTATTATAATTTCACAAGATGACTTGAGTAACTATTTGGAAAGAATTCATAATTTTAGTGGACTGCATTTGCATAAAATAAACAAAATTTTACAAAATAAAATAAAAGCACAGATAAAAACAGAACAAAAAAAGAGAAGTAAACAGCACTTCTTGGTTTTCTGAAACTGAGCACTGAGGTTCAGAAACGCAATAATCAAATGTTAATTAACACCATATAGTCTTCATTGGGTAAATAATTAAATAATCTTTGTTAAAATCACAGACTTTTTTCTAACTTTAGAATTTCTTGTGCTCAAAGGGTTTAAATTCGATTGAGATCTTATAGTTACAGGCCATAAAAATACATTTAAATCTTTCAAACTTTTACAACCTATTAGATTAGGTCAAGTTTTATTAAACCCAACATGGCATTGCATATCCTGCGATGTGACTACTGCAGATTTGCACATTGTTATATCGATGGTGAAACGATATATTGTACAGCCCTTATCAAAACAATATTTTTTTTTACCTTTTTGTCTTTATTAATTATTTAAATCTCTTTTTTTGTTTCGTTTAGCTCTACTCAGTGCACTTAAACTGTAACCTTTTTACAAATTTATTATATTTAAATATTGAAAATGTTTCTTGTGACTTTTTGTCCTTATTTTTTTAGTGTTGGGTTGGCCAATATGGACTTAAACTTATTTTGCAATATTTTCTAATATTTATTGCGAGTATGATAATAAGGACAATAATAAATATGCATATTTTGAGAGACAAAAAAAGCCCTGTATCTTGTGTTAATTTCTATATTTTACAAAAAAAATGTTCTAAACCTTCTTCTACCATTATCCTGCAGAGCTCAACCATATTTAAACACACTGAAGCAGCTGGTCGAGCAGGTTTTCAGGATCATATAAAATACACAAGCAGATGTGCTGAAGCAGGTTAGAAATAAACTTTGAGAACTCTGAAACAGCGTTATTTCTATTTAATTCATACTATATGCTAAAGGGCACCCTAGCACAATCTCCACATTTAAAGAGCCCCTATTATATATTAAAAAGGGTCATATTTCGGGTTTACGGGTCTCCAACAACAGGCTGATATGCATGCAAGGTCAAAAAACACTTTCATTGTCTTTTAATATGCATTTATTTTACCTAATTATCCCAGCGACTCCCATTTGAATCATTCAGTGATTCATTTGTTCCCAAACCCCTCCTTTAATTAGCGAAGCTAATCTGCGCTGATTGGACCGATGACAGCCTGTTGCGATTGGTCGACAGCGTTCAGCGCGAGACAGAATGCCCAGTGCAATTTATCAAGCCCCCGGGTTGCCAACATTGGTATAGGATCCGATCGCAGCAGACACCCGAAACACGCTTCAAAGTAAACTTAATAACACCGACAGTAAACAGTACCCGGTTCTCAACAGTGTTATTCAGACACCTCAGCACCGAAAGCAGTGCAGTTAAACACCACAAACCCATTTAAATCCGTAAACAAAGCAGCACGCGCCGCGTCTTCAATGAGGCATTGGACGAGATATGGGAATATAGAGCTAACCTGATACAGTGCAAGCGGTTACAAGTAACAACACAATTAAATACATACTTTACAAGCTCGAGAAAACAAGGAGGCAGCTATTTACTTACACTTATGAAATGTGTCATGGGCCAGGTCTGATTTCATTAATTATCTTTCATTTTGCAGCTTTTCTCCCTTCTAAGCTGTAGATCATTTCTATTTGCAACTATTGTTGTGGCACCTCTTGCGTGAAATGTTATGTTCTTAGGGCTTACCTGTACTCTGCTTTGCCCAACAATCACTATCTTTGCAGGCTCCTATCTCCTTTCCAGTGCTGTGCACCAGCCCGAAGCCCAGCATGCCTTTTTTTGACTTGTACCTAATAACTTGTCCTTATTTTGCACACGTTACACCTAATTATGTGACCATCCTATTCTGTGACCCTAATAGGGCTGTGTATTGGCAAGGGCCTCACGATACGATATATATCGCGATACATGGGTCACGATACGATATGTCGCGATATATCGTGATACAATAAATATTGTGATATATTGCAATAGTTTGTATTAGTATGTGTCGCATTATATTGACAACTTGATAAAGTCGGCAGACAAATTAAAATTCCAATTCCAATTTATTTTCCATCCATTCCAATTCATTAAAACTGCACAGTGTGATTAAACAGAGAACTATGTATATTGCAAAGCTTACAAATGGCATTTATTTTTTGTCTAATTCAGTACTCCCTGGTATAGCATTTAGGGTTGGGCTATGTTGACCAATTTGGCATCGTACAATGTCTAATGTGAAACATGGCGATGGACCATGGCATCGTTGTCATAGGTGGAGGTGAACTAATTATTTATGAATAATTAATAAATTCATAACTAATTAATTATTTGTAGCCTACCGTTTCAACTACCTGACCTGCATGGCCTTTGTTTTACTCATAACCAAATCATAAATAAATAAATAAAGATAAGTTACGCACAAATTACCACCTGTCAATCACTTTTTTCCCCGGGACTCGATTTGGCATGACTAGGCACAGTGGACCGTGCCGTTATGGCATCCACACACTTGCTTGGTAAAAAAGCTGCACAACCAACAGGAACTAACTAAAAGTATCTGAGGTTTTCACTAAAATTACTGAGTACAAGCGTGAAAGTGAAAGACTGAAGCAGTGTGCTGACGCTGTGACACGTTACCTGAGAGAATCAAAAGACTGAAGAGTCGATAGATAGAGAAGAGATTAATTAAATATAACGTTTAACAACTAACTTATAGTGAGACGCAATCCAGCGGTACATCCTTGATAAACTGTCCGTACCAATGACTGTATAAAATATAGAGCCCGTACACTTCTCTGGAGTTCAGAGGAGCGCATGACAGTGTGTGTGTGTGTGTGTGTGTGTGTGTGTGTGTGTGTGTGTGTGTGGGGCTGTGGCTGTGTGTGTGTGTGAGGTCACGTCATGTGCGTTTTCAGCAGACGGAGGGCTGTTCAGAAATGCTTGGTGAAACGCCAGTTTGGATGTGGATCATTTTCGTTCTAAAATGCCATTTTAAAACTAAGCTGTATCAGTGTAAACAGGGCCTGAGTGTGTGTTTTTTACAAGCGGGTTTGCAACGGGGGCGGTGCGGAGGATCGGTGATGCCTCAGCGGCATCATGATGTCTACAGGCCATCGGCGATTACATCGTCTATCGACCCAACCCTTATAGCGTTAAAACCAAAGTGCAGCCACAGGTCAGCTCTAAAAGCTGGAGGCACCTTTATATTTTATGCTATGCTCACTCTTGCTTACTTCTGATACCGTACTACTTGGCGTTTTGTTGATCGCGAGTTAGGGACATCTACAGGAGCGGAGGAGGAGGTCATTTGGCACAACTTGAATTGATACTTGAGGTTGGACTATCGATACACTATCGTAAAAGAAACTATCACGATAGTTAGATGTATTGATAATATTGCACAGCCCTAGACCCTAGTAGGCGCTGTTCTCACTGTTTGGCTTGAACACGCTCCCACAGCATACATACTCTCACATGAATGCGCTGGAATGAACTGTTCAATAGAGGAAGAAACTAATCCATGAGCTGTGTACTAAAAAGTTCATTGTAACATGAAGATGCTGAAGCACTTCTTTCCCTTACACTTCCAATAATATCCAGGTAAGCACAGCGTCTTCAGGATCTGTCTGTCTTTGCTGCTGTGGTAGTGGGCGGGGGCACAGGTTTAAATTTTGTGGGTCTGTGTGCGCAACCATTATGTTTCGTATCGACATCACGCCGAAACGGCTAAAGACTCGTTATCAAGACGATTAATTTAAACCACTATGAGTCGACTCTTTTTTTTTTTCTTTTTTTTTAGATGAATCAATAGTTTTAAAAACTGTCCACTTTCAGATTTAAGCTTTAGCTGGATATTTCACTTCACTAAGAGCTGTGTTACCCACCACATGGAAGGTCAATTTCAAAAACCCATAATAGTGGCTCTTTAAGTTGCTAAGAAAAAGCCGTCAGCCATGATTAGCTGCTGTATCACTACAGGACAGCAAATAGGGTAAACATGAAGACAATAAACAAATGCATGAAGCAATATCTGAATTATCTGTGTTTTACCACAAAAGGGGAAAAAACCCTTCACGACACACTTTTTACACTTTTCTCAAACAGGCATTAACATTTTTCCAGCAGTCGCTGTTCCACAAAGCTAAAGCAGACTCCATCCTTACGATGGTCTTGTTGTGGACAGTTACAACCTTTTTGCATCTTTGTCGAAACTTATTGCTGTTGTTGTCCTTATGTTTTTCCCCTCTTTCTTTATGTTACGAACCGAAAATTTATTTATTCTGTAATGGCGCCCTACTTAGTGTAACAATCAAAAATGCTAATTCATATTTAGAATAAAAGTCATTTGACAATTTAAAATGCCAAAAAACTAATTCATCGTCATTTTAAATCTTTACACTAGTAATGTCTAAAGCTGACCAGCTAACCATTTACCAAAAGTAAACATTCTGACCAATTAATCTTATCAGATGTTGGGGTCACACTTTATTTCGATGGTCTGTTTGTTGAATATAAGTTACATTGCATCTACATGTCAATTCATTCTCATTAGATTATAAGTAGACTGTTAGGTTGGGGTTAGTGTAAGTTGACATGTACTTGCAAAGTTTCTTATAGTCAGTTAAATGACTGTTGAAGGACTGTTAAATGTTAGTATCAACAGATGTTAAGCAGACAGTCTACTGATACTCAAATGGACCATAAAAATAAAGTGTTACCGATGTTGGTATAAAAATAATTTAAATAAAATTAAAAAAAATTCTAATTTGAAAAGTTATAAAGCCAACAACTATCTTCCAGTGAAAGCTTAATGTGACTTTTTAATTTCATAAGGTTGTTTTTACAGCATCGATGTTGTAGTGTAATTACAATACATCCAGTTAAATAGACTTAAGCATTCATTTAGTTATTCAAGCATAAAATGAGATAAAAGACCATTGTAACAGCTAGCACCATCAGTAGCAACAGGCTAGCGCTGAAATTCCATTGAAAATACTGGGGCAAAATAAACTGTCATATTTTAAAGACATGGCGGGGGGAAATGAAATTTAATACAGTGCTTCTTGTCCGATCTGAGACCCACTTCATATCGTATATCTAACAGGCAGTGATAATGATTTGTAAAGGAATGAGTGATTAGTTATTTAGTGACTTTTAAAGAAATCAGATCTTAAACGTGACAATTTTGTAATGGAAAGACAGTTCACCTGAAGCCTTTGAGCTTCCTGGCTGCAAATTAAAAGTCTGTGTGCATAAAGCCTATTAATTTGATTTGATGTCTTTGAGCATATTTTTAATTTTTACATTTATTGTTTGACAACAGACATCTCTCGATTTAAATGCTACTGCTACAAGTTATACATTCTTCTCTGTCATGAACAACAAGCCACAGTTTTATGTGCCCAGAACACTTAAGACAGACAAATACATGGTCTGTTCTTACTCAGTAAAACACAAACACACACACTCTTTCAGAGGAAGTCAGGAGCGCTGGAACAGTCAGTAATCCAAAAATAAAGAGAAGTCAGTGCCCTTTTAGCTTGGCATGAACATACAAGAGCAGGAAAAACCCTAAACAAACATCTCCTGTCCCTCAGTGCAAGAGCGAAAGTGGCGAACAGCTTTGGTGAAGCTCAGGCTACTAGAGCATATTCTTTTATTCTTTGTTATATCATTATTTTTGGGGGTTTTTCTTTAATGTAGAGGACAATGGAAATTGAAGACAGGAAAACATTGAGAGGGTCAAGGCCAAGGTTGTCAAAGGTCCTTAAGCCGCGAATCGAACTTGGGTTATCGCAAGCATCTCAGTGCCACAAAAAAATGCAACTGATGTGCATTTTCTTCTTTTAAAACACACATCATGTCATTACAATATTTTTTTTACATTACATTGTCATTACAGCAGAGTTTTGTTTATTTGTGTGATGCACATCCTAAAAAAAACAGCAGAAAGTGCATCCAGTTCTTTGGTTTAAATTACCACAATATTTAGTTTTTACTGTGTAGACTAAGGAGGCACTAGGAATGTGCAATATGACGATTTCTGATAGTGAACGATTAAAATGTTTCCACTATCTACTTTTGAAGACATAATATAGAGTATCGTGCTACAGAAGATATTGTCTGTTGAATTTATGGTAATATGGACATTTAATATGGTAAGTACGAAATTATGGTGCCTCTATCTCAATATACTGTACAATGAAACACCTTATTTTACAATAATACAATACAGAAATAATTCTTTAGTATGGTGTAGTTTCTCTGTTTTACAGCCAATACAGCATTAATTCGTCTTGAGAATGACAGGTACAAGTCCTGCACACTGGCAACAGGGATTCTGAGGCATTCTTCTTGAGAATAGTGGGCAGGTCACTATGTGATGCTGGTGGAGAAAAACGTTTCCTGACTCTCTCCTCCAAAACACTCCAAAGTGGCTCAACAATATTTGGATCTTGAACTGTACAGGCCATGAGAGATGTTCAACTTCACGATAATGTTACTCAAACGACTCTGTCACCAGTCTTGCTGTGAGTATTGGTGCATTATCATCCTGATACACAGCACCACCTTCAGGATACAATGTTTGAACCATTGGGTGCACATGATCCTTCAGAATAGTTTGGTAGTCCTTGGCAGTGGCATGGCTATATAGCACATCTATTGGGCCTAGGGAATCTAATAATATTGCCCAAATTATCACTGATCTTGGTGGTACACTACCTTGTGGCTTCTCCACAACATAACTCTCTCGGATGTGAGAAAGACAGTGAAGGAGGACTCATCAAAGAACTATACATGTTTCACATTGTACACAGCCCAAAATATTTGCTGCTGGCACCATTGAAAGTTTGGCATTTGCATGAGTGACCAAAGGTTTAGCTATAGCCACCCAGTACAGGACCCTGTAGAGCTCCTTAATTTTGGTGGAAACAGGTGCACATTTTATTCTGGAGGGAGTTGGGCAGCTGTGGTATTAAGTTTTTTTTGGATAAAATGTGGATTAGTACCTGCAACTCCTGTTGGATGTGGTTCATCCTTCTTGATGGTATGACATTACCCTGGATATCGTGGATTAAGTCTGGGCGATTAATCAAAAAATAATCGAAATCGACATTCAGAACCTATAATCAATCTAATTTTTCCAGGAGGATTTCTTCAATTACCTTCCCTACCGTGTGTGGAGTCATGTGACTCCGCTCTGTTAAGGCTAATTTATACTTATTATATTATGATTTATACTTATTATATTATTCTGATGGGCATCACGATGGTGCAGTGGGTATCACAATCGCCTCACAGCAAGAAGGTCACTGGTTCAAGTCCCGGCTGGGCCAGTTGGCATTTCTGTGTGGAGTTTGCATGTTCTCCCCATGTTTGCGTGGGTTTCCTCCGGGTGCTCCAATTTCCCCCAACAGCCCAAAGACATGCGGTATAGGTGAATTGGGTAAGCTGAATTGTCCGTAGTTTATGTGTGTTTCCTAGTGATGGGTTGCGGCTGGACCCAAACCCACTAACAACTAAACAAGAGAGGAGAAACAGATAGACAGAGCTCAAGAGAGTCTGGGATGTGCCGCAGTTACAACTCAGGATAAACAGCTTTGACTTTATCCAGACACACACACACACACACACACACACACACCTATATACATATTGATGGAAAAATTCTGGACAGGAGGGACAAACAATTCAGACAAATGTTAAAGATAACTGGTTTTAATATTTTTTTAAACATTGTGTAACATTTCACTAATATTTACATTCGTAGATCTGTCATATTTCACTGTGTTATAGTCTTTTAAAACAACAGATAGCACAAAAGGATACTCCACACACACTCATTTCCCTTTTGTCAACAGAGCACACCCACTCACAAGACCACCATCTCAAAGTTCATGTTTTTGAGGGCATTAAGTCACAGCAAGAAAAAGGAAATGCTAGACGATGATGTCATCTAAAGCTCCACAACCACCACTCAGCTAAAACAGCACAATTAGTCATATGGTGAGATAAACTGCAAGGAACAGCCTTATATCCTCTCTCTCTCTCTCTC